>WNWK01009679.1:0-41473 GCA_009830355.1 Cherax destructor | reverse complement strand
TCTGCCTCTCTCTCTCTCTACCTCTGCCTCTCTCTCTCTCTACCTCTGTCTCTCTCTCTACCTCTGTCTCTCTCTCTACCTCTGCCTCTCTCTCTACCTCTGCCTCTCTCTCTCTACCTCTGCCTCTCTCTCTCTACCTCTGCCTCTCTCTCTCTACCTCTGCCTCTGCCTCTCTCTCTCTCTCTACCTCTGCCTCTCTCTCTCTACCTCTGCCTCTCTCTCTCTCTACCTCTGCCTCTCTCTCTCTCCCTGTCTCTGCCTGTGTGTGTGTCATATAAATGGTTTTGAAAGCTGACAAGTTGAAGATTGAGACACTTATGCAACATATTGGAATCTTTATTGAAGAAACATTTTACCACACACTGGCTTCATCAGTCCGATACAAAGAAGAAAGGTGTAAGGAGAGGAGTTTGAGGTAGTCTGTCCCCTCAGCCTGGAATTGGTGTTCAGTCCATTGCTTTTGTAGAAGTACAGCATGTGGCTGGTGAAATGGCTAATATACTGTAGTCAGGTGAGTGGAAGCAGGAGTAGGGATCACATTGGAACCATCCACTAGTGCAAGTAGGTCTTGTCCAAAGGTTGGACAAGTATTGAAGAATTGATGAAGCCACTGTGTGGCGAAACGTTTCCCTAATAAAGATTTCAATATGTTGCATAAGTGTCTCAATCTTCAGCTTGTCAGTTTGCAAATCCATTTATATCCCTGACACTGCAACATCGTGGGATCTTGATACAAGGAATTCAATACTTTTCCAACCTTTGGACGAAGACCTACTTACACAAGTGGAAGGTTCCACTGTGATCCCGCCTACTCCTGCTTCCACTCGCACGAGTACAGTATAAAGCTACTTCTCCGGGCATTGTCTGTACTTTCTACAAGTGATAGACTGAACACATCGATTCCAGGCTGAGAGACTGATTACCTTAAACTCTTCCTCTCCTTACACTTTTTCTGCTTTATATTGGACTGTTGAACAAGCCACTGTGCAGCAAAATGTTCCTTCAATAAAGATTCTCATATGTTGCACAAGTGTCTCAATCTTCAACTTGTCAATTTTCAAAACCATGCATCACATACAGCCTCTCCTTGCTTAGTGACTTACTCGTTTACCGATGACTTGGTCTTACGACGGTATCTCTGACCAGTATGTATACCTAAATAATGTATATTAGAGCTGATTTTCTCTATTCTATTTCTTACAATATACAGTACACTACTGTATAAACATTTAAATATATACCAGAAATGTTATAAATGGTGCAAAGGTAACATTAAAACAATATCAAAGATGGTTGACACAAACCCACTACCATTATAGTATGCTGCTCACTTAGCGACGAATTCGTTTACCAACGTGGTCTTAGGAATGGAACTCCATCGTTAAGTGAGGAGAGGCTGTATTTTAATACTGCTCACACTTGAGTGTAAAGACCCATTCTGTACTGATCAAGCATCTCGGGCCAATCGTGCCAAATTTGGAGGCAGGAAAAAATGAAATCTTTGTTTCAAGCGCTAGCAGTAAGAACGTAGGTCAATGTTTGGGTAGTTAATGGGCTAAAGTTCAGTAAATTTCCAGGCCAGAAAACCTAACAGGGAAGGGTACTTATTACTTTGGACATTTAAGTATTATATCAAACCATGGTAGGTTGTTATTGAAAGAATTAGAGGTAAGACAGAGTAGGATTGCAGATGAGCTTTGAGGCTTTAGAGTGGGTAGGGGATGAGTAGATCAAGTGTTCACATTGAAGCATATATGTGAACAGTATTTAGATAAAGGTAGTGAAGTTTTCATTGTCTTTATGGATTTAGAAAAGGCATATGATAGTGGATAGGGGAACAATGTGGCAAGTGTATGAAATAGGTAGTAAATTACTGAATGCTGTAAAAAGTTTTAATGAGGATAGTGAGGCTCAGGTTATGGTGTGTAGGAGATAGGGAGATTACTTCCCTGTAAAAGTTGGTCTTAGACATGGCTGTGTAATGTCGCCATGGTTGTTTAATATATTTATAGATTTTTTTTTTTTTTTTTTTCAACAAGTCGGCCGTCTCCCACCGAGGCAGGGTGACCCAAAAAGAAAGAAAATCCCCAAAAAGAAAATACTTTCATCATTATTCAACACTTTCACCACACTCATACATAATCACTGTCTTTGCAGAGGAGCTCAGATACGACAACTGAGAAAAGTCCCTCCCAGCTGTCACTATCTCAGACCCCTCCTTTAAAGTGCAGGCATTGTACTTCCCATTTCCAGGACTCAAGTCCAACTAAATCAATTAACTGGTTTCCCTGAATCCCTTCACAAAATGTTACCCTGCTCACACTCCAACAGATCGTCATGTCCCAAAAACCATTCGTCTCCATTCACTCCTATCTAACACGCTCACACATGCTTGCTGGAAGTCCAAGCCCCTCGCCCACAAAACCTCCTTTAACCCTTCCCTCCAACCTTTTCTTGGACGACCCCTACCCCTCCTTCCTTCCCCTACAGATTTATACGCTCTCCAAGTCATTCTACTTTGATCCATTCTCTCTAAATGACCAAACCACCTCAACAACCCCTCTTCAGCCCTCTGACAAATACTTTTAGTAACTCCACACCTTCTCCTAATTTCCACATTCGAATTTTCTACATAATATTTACACCACACATTGCCCTTAGACAGGACATCTCCACTGCCTCCAGCCTCCTCCTCGCTGCAGCATTTGCAACCCATGCTTCACACCCATATAAGAGTGTTGGTACCACTATACTTTCGTACATTCCTTCTTTGCCTCCATGGATAACGTTTTTGTCTCCACAGATACCTCAATGCACCACTCGCCTTTTTCCTTCATCAATTCTATGGTTAACCTCATCCTTCATAAACCCATCCGCTGACACATCAACTCCCAAATATCTGAAAACATTTACTTCTTCCATAATCCCTCTCTCCAATGTGATATCCAATTTTCTTTATTTAAATCGTTTGATACCCTCATCACCTTACTCTTATCTGTGTTCACTTTTAACTTTCTACCTTTACACACACTCCCAAACTCGTCCACTAACCTTTGCAACTTTTCTTTAGAATCTCCCATAAGCACAGTATCATCAGCAAAAAGTAACTGTGTCAACTCCCATTTGCATTTAATTCTCCATAATTTAATCCCACCCCTCTCCCCAACACCCTAGCATTTACTTCTTTTACAACCCCATCTATAAATATATTAAACAACCATGGTGACATTACACATCCCTGTCTAAGACCTACTTTTACCGGGAAGTAATCTCCCTCTCTCCTACACACCTAACCTGAGCCTCACTATCCTCATAAAACTCTTTACAGCCTTCAGTAACTTACTACCTATTCCATACACTTGCAACATTTGCCACATTGCTCCCTATCCACTCTATCATATGCCTTTTCTAAATCCATAAATGCAATAAAAACTTCTCTACCTTTATCTAAATACTGTTCACATATATGCTTCACTGTAAACACTTGATCTACACATCCCCTACCCACTCTAAAGCCTCCTTGCTCATCTGCAATCCTACTCTCTGTCTTACCTCTAATTCTTTCAATAATAACCCTGCCATACACTTTACCTGGTATACTCAGTAAACTTATTCCCTATAATTTTTACACTCTTTTATCCCCCTTCCCTTTATATAAAGGAACTATACATGCTCTCTGCCAATCCCTAGGTACCTTCCCCTCTTTCATACATTTATTAAACAAAAATACCAGCCACTCCAGCACTATATCCCCCCCTGCTTTTAACATTTCTGTCATGATTCCGTCAATTCCAGCTGCTTTACCCCCTTTCATTCTACGTAATGCCTCACGCACCTCCCCCACACTCGCATCCTGCTCTTCTTCACTCCTAAACGATGTTGTACCTCCCTGGCCAGTACATGAAATTACCGCCTCCCTTTTTTCATCGACATTTAAAAGTTCCTCAAAATATTCTAGCTATCTACCCAATACCTCCAACTCCCCATCTAACAACTCCCCTACTGTTTTTAACTGACAAATCCATTCGTTCCCTAGGCTTTCTTACCTTGTTTATCTCACTCCAAAAAATTTTCTTGTTTTCAGCAAAATTTCTTGACAGAGCCTCTCCCATTCTTTCATCCGCTCTTCTTTTGCACACTCTCACCACTCTCTTCACCTTTCTTTTACTTTCCATATACTCTGCTCTTCTATTAACACTTCTGTTTTGTAAAAACCTCTCATAAGCTACCTTTTTCTCTTTTATCACACCCTTTACTTCTTCATTCCACCACTCGCTCCTCTTTCCTCCTGCACCCACCCTCCTATAACCACAAACTTCTGCCCACATTCTAATACTGCATTTTTAAAATTATCCCAACTCTCTTCAACCCCCCCACTACTCCTACTTGCACTAGCCCACCTTTCTGCCAATAGTTGCTTATATCTCACCCTAACTTCCTCCTCCCTTAGTTTATACACTTTTACCTCTCTCTTACTTGCTGTTGCCATTTTCTTTTTGTCCCATCTACCTTTTACTCTAACTGTAGCTACAACCAAATAATGATCTGATATATCCGTTGCCCCTCTATAAACATGTACATCCTGAAGCCTACTCATCAACCTTTTATCCACCAATACATAATCCAACAAACTACTTTCCTTACGTGCTATATCATACCTTGTATATTTATTTATCCTCTTTTTCATAAAATATGTATTACTTATTACCAAACCTCTTTCTACACATAGCTCAATTAATGGTTCCCCATTTACCCCTGGCACCCCAAATTTACCTACTACTCCATCCACAACATTTTTACCCATTTTAGCATTAAGATCCCCAACCACAATTACTCTCTCACTTGGTTCAAAACTCCCCACACACTCACTCAACATTTCCCAAAATCTCTCTCTCTCTCCTCTACACTTCTCTCTTCTCCAGGTGCATAAACACTTACTATAACCCACTTTTCACATCCAACCTTTATTTTACTCCACATAATCCTTGAATTTATACATTTATATTCCTTCTTTACCTGCCATAACTGATTATTCAACATTATTGCCACTCCTTCTTTAGCTCTAACTCTATTTGAAACCCCTGATCTAATCCCATATATTTCTCCCCACTGAAACTCTCCTACCCCCTTCAGCTTTGTCTCACTTAAAGCCAGGACATCCAGCTTCTTTTCATTCATAACATCTACAATCATCTCTTTCTTATCATTCGCACAACATCCACGCACATTCAAACATCCCACTTTGACGGTTTTCTTCTTTTCAGTAAGCTATACAGGAAAAGGGGTTACTAGCCCATTGTTCCCGGCATTTTAGTTGACTTTTACAACACGCATGGCTTACTGAGGAAAGATTCTTATTCCACTTCCCCATGGATATGAAAGGGAAAAGCAATAAGAACAAGAACTATTAAGATAAAATCAAAGAAAACTCAGATGAGTGTGTATACATAAACGTGTACATGTTTGCGTAGTGTGACCTAAGTGTAAGTAGAAGTAGCAAGACGTACCTGAAATCTTGCATGTTTATGACACAGAAAAAAGACACCAGCAATCCTACCATCATATTTATAGATGGGGTTGTAAAAAGTAAATGCTAGGGTGTTTGGGAGAGGAATGGGATTAAATTATGGGGAATTAAATACAAAATGGGAGTTGACAGTTACTTTTTGCTGATGATACTGTGCTTATGGGAGATTCTAAAGAAAAGTTGCGAAGGTTAGTGGACGAGTTTGGGAGGGTGTGTAAAGGTAGAAAGTTGAAAGTGAACATAGATAAGAGTAAGGTGATGAGGGTATCAAACGATTTAAATAAAGAAAAATTGGATATCACATTGGAGAGAGGGATTATGGAAGAAGTAAATGTTTTCAGATATTTGGGAGTGGACTTGTCAGCAGATGGTTTTATGTGGGATGAGGTTAGCCATAGAATTGATGAAAGAAAAAAGGTGAGTGGTGCGTTGAGGTATCTGTGGAGACAAAAAAAACGTTATCCATGGAGGCAAAGAAGGGAATGTACGAAAGTATAGTGGTACCAACACACTTAAATGGGTATGAAGCATGGGTTGTAAATGCTGCAGCGAGGAGGAGGTTTGAAATTTGTGTGAAATTGCAATTTTCTGACCACTATTTTGGGTAGTTGAAATTGGTAAATAGGCCTTTTCTTGTACTCAATCGATAGAAGAAATGGAGTTCTAGCGAAATAGCTATAATTTTAGTAGACTGAAACATTGGAATTTGCTGAAAATAGGGCTCAAAGTGGGCGAAATCGCCGATGCGTAAATGTCGTGGATACCACTATCTTCGCGAAAGCATAATTCCGTTAGTTTTTGATGAAATTTCATAATTTTTGTTGCGTTATGATCAGAAAGATTCTCTATCATTTCATAAGAAAAAATGTATTTTTTTTTTTAAATTTGTGGACCCTGAGAACGAGTTTCAGAGAGACCCCTTGGACCCCCAAAGGGTTAAGTACGGTATGTTGGGCACCTTCCACCCAATATATATAAATGGTGAACACACTATACAGTGGACCCTCGGTTAACGAATACCCCGGAAATCGTGCAATTATGTAAGTATAATTTTGTAAGTTCTTGTGGAAGTGTATTTTTGGGGGTCTGAAATAGACTAACCTACGTGAAATTTTTCCTTAAGGGAGTAAATTCGTTCGGTAATGGCACTTGAGCAGACTTCAGGAGTGAAGTTTTTACGAAACTCGGGGGTCCACTGTATATGTAACGTTTATTTTGAATTTAACCCATGAGAGATGGTTTGTGTGCTGTATACAGTTTTCAATAATCTAGGCCTTGCTACTAGATAATATTTTACATGTATTTCAGTTTTGCAAGATTGCCAAGGCACAAAAGGTAGCAAAGAAGCTCAGTGACAATGAGACTGCACAGTTTATTAGAAGCACTGCCAAAATCCCAGCACAGAGGTGTGCCAAAATCAGAGATATTGTTCACAGTCAGAACTTCTCAACTGATCCACTCATGAGAGCTCTGCAGTTTTCTATATCAGACCAGGTAGGTCACTTTCAACTTAATACCAACATTTATTACATTTGCCTTGAACATGTCCCTTCACATAAGCAAGATATCTATTTAGCTTTATTTGACTTTATTTATTGCTGTATTTTTTTTTAGCCCATGAATCTAGATGGGAGAGTTTTGCCACCCCCTAAGCTACTGATGAATGAAGAGTTGATACCTGATAGGGGTGTGTGGGATGCAAGAAATCGCCAGTTCTTTACAGGTGCCACCTTGAATTGTTGGGCGGTTGTTAACTCTGATGCATACTTCGTCAAGAATCAAAATGTGAGGTTAGTAATTTTTTTTTTTTTTTTTTACACATTGACTGTTTTCCACAGACACGTGGTGACCCGAAAAAGAAGAAACACTTTCATCATTCACTCCATCTGTCTTGCCAGAGGTGTGCCTACACTACAGTTCAAAAACTACAACATATTTCCACCCCCTCCTGAGTTCATTCACTGTACTTTCCACCTCCAGGGCTCAAATCTGGCTAACCAGTTTCTCTGAATCCCTTCATGAATGTTACATTGCTCCCATTCCAATATGTCGAGTCATAAAAACCATTTGCCTCCACTCGCTCCTGTGTAACACTCGTGCACACGTGCTGGAAGTCTAAGCCCCACACACAAAACCTTTACCCCCCCCCCTTCCCTCCCTCCAGCCTTTCCTAGGACGATCCCTACCCTGCCTTTCTTCCACTATAGATTTATATGCCCTCCGTCTATTTCGTTCTATCTTTTCTAAATGTCCAAACCACCTCAACCATCCCTCTTTGGACCTCTGGGTAATACTTTTAAAAATCCACACCATCTTCTAGTCTCTAAGCTACAGATTCTCTACATAATATTCACACCACATATTGCCCTCACACATCTCCACTGCCTCCAGCCTTCTTGTTGCAATATTCACCACCCATATAAGTGTTGCTACTCCTATGCTCTTGTACCTTCCCTTTGTCTTCACACTCCTCTGGGCGCCACTCTCCTTTTTCCTCCCCCCTCGTCAATCCTGTGATTATTTTAGTCTTTCATAAACCCATCTGCTGACAGGTCCACTCCCAAATATCTGAATACATTCACTTCTTCCATACTCCCTCCCTACAATCTTTCATTATCTAGATTTTTTTTTGATATCCTTATCACCTTGCTCTTTCCTCTGTTCACTTTTAATTTCCTTATTTTACATACCCTTCCAAACTCGTTCACCAACCTCTCCAACTTTTCAGAATCTCCCAAAAGCACAGTGTCATTAGCAAAAAGAGACTGGCAACTCTTACTCTGCGTTAATTCTTTGTTACTCCCACACCTTTTCCCAACACCCAAGCATTCACTTCTCACAACCCTATCTATAAATATATTAAACACCCATGGTGACATCACACATCCTTATCTAAGGTCTACTTTTACTAAGAAATAATCTCCCTCTCTCCTACACACACACTAACCTGTGCCTCGCTATCCTCGTAAAAACTCTTAACTGCTTTCAATAACCTACCTCCTATTCCATATATTTGCAACATCTACTACATTGCTTCCCTATCCACCCTATCATATGCCTTTTCTAAATCCTTACCTGATGTGCTGTTGGAGTGTGAGCAGGGTAATATTTTATGAAGGGATTCAACGAAACCAGTTAGCTGGACTAGTCCTGGTGGTGGGAAGTACTATGCATGCACTTTAACCCTTAAACTGTCCAAACATACTGTACTGCTAGCGCTCCAAACGTAGATCTAAGTTTTATTTTTTCCTGCCTCTAAATTTGGCGTGATTGGCCTGAGATACCTGGTCAGTATAGAATGGGTCTTCACTCGGTGTGCGCAGTATTAAAAAAATCTGGGACCACTTAGTACCTTGTGGGAGGACCAGTTCAGTTGAGCACCAGCTAGAGCAAATAGCGTGGCAAACACAAGGGATTCACTGATGTCATGTATTAACATCCCTTTTAAGAGGAAAGTGATGGATGTGGCCACAAGTGGTCGAGGAAATATCAAAAACCTCGAAAGTAACCCATGTGTAACATTTGTGCAACATCCTTTCATTTTTGATACCACAGGTAGTGTCGTCCTGCCAGAATGTCCTATAACCTATGCCCTAAGTACAGTGGTACCTCGAGTTACGATATTTTTTCGTTCGAGAATGCTGTTCAAGTGCCATTACCAAACGAATTTATCTCCATAAGGAATAATGTAAAATAGACTAGTCCTTTTACACCCCCAAAAATATACTTACAAAAGCATTTAAAAAAATAAACTTGCATAAAAGGGCGATTTTGGGGACCATCGTAACTCGAGGTACCACTGTAAAGAGAAACAATTCTGGAACATATGTAATACATATTCGGCTGGCTTTGGCTGTCTGTATCTGTCTATATCTCTATCTGTACGAGTCTGTTCAGCAACCCACTAAGTGACAGCAAGGTAGGAAACTCAGAAATATTTTTCACTCCAGCAGAAGGTCGTGCAGACCAACTAACTGACATTAGTACAAATCCCATAGGTTTTGAAAGAAATGGACAGCATGCCCACTCACTCAGCACCTGGACCAGATTCATGGAATGCTCTATTTATAAAGAAGTGCAAAGTACCACTAGCACAAGCCCTCAGTATTATTTGGAGAAAGAGCTTAGATCTAGGTGAAATACAAGAGGCCTTAAAGAGTGCAGACATAGCTCCTTTGCATAAGGGAGGTAGTAGAGCACTAGCTAAAACTTAGACCAGTAGCCCTAACTTTTCACATCGTAAAAATCTTCGAAAGAGTGATGAGACTGCAGATTACAAAGTTCATGGACCAGCATAACCCAAACCAGTATGGTTTTAGAGCAGGACGATCATGCCTGTCACAGCTGCTGAACCCGTATGACAGAATTATGGAGGTATTGGAAGACAACCAAAATGCAGATGTGATCTACACAGATTTTGCAAAGGAATTTGACAAATGTGATCATGGAGTGATAGTGCACAAAATGAGGGCCATGGGCATTACTGGTAAGGTAGGCAGATGGATTTTCAGGTTCCTAACACACACAACACAAAAAGTAGTAGTAAACAGAGCAAGATCCAGCATCAGCGTGGTCAAAAGCTTTGCCCCAAGGCACTGTCCTGGCACCTCTGCTGTTTCTCATCCTCATAGCAGACATCGATAAAAACACCCGGCACACTTTTGTATCATTTGCAGATGACACTAAAATAAACATGCAAGTCACTACAGTAGAGGACACTGAAAAATTACAGGAAGACATAAGCAGGGTTTTCCAGTGGGCAGTGGAGAACAACATAATGTTCAATGGTATAAAGTTTCAGCTGCTTAGGTATGGAAAGAATGAAGAACTTAAAAGGAACACTATTTACAAAACTCAAGAGGGTCACCAAATAGAACGAAAGGAACACGTAAAAGACCTGGGAATAATTACATCAGCTGACCTACCTTTTAACCATTTCAGGGTCGGTGTTGTACTACTACGGCCTGACAGCCAGGGTTGGTGCCGTACTTGAATGCCTAAATTCTAGTGCCTTTAAATCTAGCGAGAGAAAGCTGGTAGACCTACATATGAAAGAATGGGTCTGTGTGGTCAGTGTGCGCAGTATAAAAAAAAATCCTGCAGTACACTGCATAATGAGAAAAAAAAAAACTAAGACCGTATTCTTCGTTTAAAACAGCGACTTTGCAGTCTATTTTCATGTGGTATTTATTGATGTATTCTCGTTTTCTTGGTCACATTTGATAGAATGAAAGATATACTACAGAAATAAAGATGATTTTGATTGGTTTTACGATGACAAGTACCTTGAAATTGAGCTCAAAGTAGCGAAAATGTTCGACTTGCCGATGTTCAAGAGTAAACAAATCATGCCACGCATCCAATACACGTCAACTGGTGAGTCTAATATTCTTTCACAAGTGCGGTGATATTATTTATACCGTTTTTACAATGATGCAGTTGTATACATAACAGTAAATCTTCTATTTTTTGTGAGAATAAAAATTCAAAATGGAAAGCAAAAGTAATGTAAGAGGGGCATGGAGACATGACTAATGAACAGAGATGATGTTATTTTAGTGCCAGAATGTCTGCCTTTTTTATTCTGGACCCCATTTTAAAATAAGCATAGTTTGAAATTTGTGTGAAATTGGCCAAATTGCCAATTTCTGACCACTTTATTGGGTAGTTGAAATTGGTAAATGGGCAGTTTCTTGTACTCAAATAATAGAAGAAATGGAGTAATAGCGAAATAGCTATGATTTTAGTTGACTTGAACATTGGAATTGGCCAAAAATAGTGATCAAAGTGGGTGAAATTGCCGATGCGTAAATATCGTCGAGACCGATAACTTCGCGAGAGCATAATTCCGTAAGTTTTCCATCACATTTCATACTTTTTGGTGTCGTTATAATCAGAAAAAGATTCTCTATCATTTCATAAGAAAAAAAAAAACATTTTTTTCCAAAAAAATTCGATTCCGAGAACAATTTTGGGAGAGGGCCTCTCGACCCTGAAAGGGTTAGTCCATAACAAGACAAAGATCACAACAGCCAAGAAGATGACGGGGTGGGTATTGAGAACTTTCAAAACAATTGAAATAATGCCGATGGTGATACTTCAAAACGCTAGTGCTCCCTCGTTTAGAATATTGCTCAGTGCTGACGGCCCCATTCAAAGCAGGTGAAATATCAGAGTTGGAACAAATAGAGATTGTTTACGGCTCATGTTGAACCAGTAAAGCACGTAAACTACTGGGAACGCCTTTAAATCTTAAACACGTACTCATTGGATCGGAGGAGAGAGATGCATAATAATACATTGGACCCTCGGTTAACGAAATTAATCCGTTCCAGGAGCTTTACTTAATCTGAATCTTTCGTAATCCGAACCCTTATTTCCCATAAGAAATAATGAGACAAGCAGACCGAGACACACGCACAGGCAAAGACCGAGACACACGCACAGGCAAAGACCGAGACACACGCACAGGCAAAGACCGAGACACACGCACAGGCAAAGACCGAGACACACGCACAGGCAAGACCGAGACACACGCACAGGCAAAGACCGAGACACACGCACAGGCAAAGACCGAGACACACGCACAGGCAAGAGACCGAGACACACGCACAGGCAAAGACCGAGACACACGCACAGGCAAAGACCGAGACACACGCACAGGCAAAGACCGAGACACACGCACAGGCAAAGACCGAGACACACGCACAGGCAAAGACCGAGACACACGCACAGGCAAAGACCGAGACACACGCACAGGCAAAGACCGAGACACACGCACAGGCAAAGACCGAGACACACGCACAGGCAAAGACCGAGACACACGCACAGGCAAAGACCGAGACACACGCACAGGCAAAGACCGAGACACACGCACAGGCAAAGACCGAGACACACGCACAGGCAAAGACCGAGACACACGCACAGGCAAAGACCGAGACACACGCACAGGCAAAGACCGAGACACACGCACAGGCAAAGACCGAGACACACGCACAGACCGAGGCACACGCACAGGCAAAGACCGAGACACACGCACAGGCAAAGACCGAGACACACGCACAGGCAAAGACCGAGACACACGCACAGGCAAAGACCGAGACACACGCACAGGCAAAGACCAGGACACACGCACAGGCAAAGACCGAGCACACGCAGGCAGACCGAGACACACGCACAGGCAAGACCGAGACACACGCACAGGCAAAGACCGAGACACACGCACAGGCAAAGACCGAGCACACGCACAGGAGCCGAGACACACGCACAGGCAGACCGAGACACACGCACAGGCAAAGACCGAGACACACGACAGGCAAAGACCGAGCACAGCACAGGCACCAGACGCGGGACAGCACGCACAGCAGACCGAGGACACACGACACAGGCAGCCGAGGCACACGCACAGACCGAGGCACACGCACAGACCGAGGCACACGCACAGACCGAGGCACACGCACAGACCGAGGCACAGGCACAGACCGAGGCACGCACGACGGGCGAGGCCGAGCGCACAGACCGAGCACGAGCAGACAGACCGAGGCACAGACACAGACCGAGGCACAGACACAGACCGAGGCACAGACCGAAGACCGAGGCACAGACCGAGACCGAGGCACAGACCGAGACCGAGGCACAGACCGAGACCGAGGCACAGACACGAGACCGAGGCTGGAGACCGAGACCGAGGCACAGACCGAGACCGAGGCACAGACCGAGACCGAGGCACAGACCGAGACCGAGGCACAGACCGAGACCGAGGCACAGACCGAGACCGAGGCACAGACCGAGACCGAGGCACAGACCGAGACCGAGGCGACGAGACCGAGGCGACGAGCCGAGGCACAGACCGAGACGGGCCAGGCCGACGAACCGAGGCACAGACCGAGACCGAGGCACAGACCGAGACCGAGGCACAGACCGAGACCGAGGCACAGACCGAGACCGAGGCACAGACCGAGACACGCGCACACACACACACTATTCACAAAGCAGTCACGCGCGTTTTGAGCTCCGCTAAATTGGGTCGTATTGGGTGGCCCTAGGGGGAATCCGAGTGCAACAAACAGGCGTGGGCATAGGCTAAAGTGTCATACTCATTTATAACCAAAAAGCAGGGAAATAAGAGTGATCTCGGAGGAAAAATACATAGTAAATAGTGGAAAGTGTCAGTGAGGGGAGACGGTGTTAGGCCTAACAGCGGTTGCCACACAGCAGGAAGTCGAGAATTTATCGTAGTGAACTATAATGCTGTGGGGAGCATATCTACTGGAGGCACCCAAGTAAGGAAGATAAGTGCAAGGCAAGCAGTGAACAATACGGTGATTGCATAAAGTGAGCCCAATAGAAAAGAAACGAAGAGGTATTACCCAGCAAAAGAAACGAAGAGTTAGTACCCAGCAGTACCCAGCAGGGCGCCACGCCAGAATACCGACAGCAGACATCGAATGTAATGTACAAAATCCTAGTTGTGGTTTGCAGGTTTCTGGCCCTGAGTTGCTGAAGCTGTGGGACAAATCCCTGCTCGTAGGAGCTGAATTCATAGTATAGTTCATAGTTGGAAGACAAGTCAGGGCGCAGGGCTACCAACCAAATGTACACACGTGTACGCACGCCACACACACACACTTGAAGTAGTCAGGATATAGACATAGTACCATACAATTGTTCGTGTAGTAGCAACAATATTATTACCAGTTTATAAGTAGCAACTTTTAGTAGCAGTGCTTAGTAGGATTACAGAATTAGTTTTAGAATAGGTAGACACTGTGTAAGAGGTGCCAAGACGCGCGCGCACACACACACTTGAAATAGTCGAGGTGTAGTAGACCATACAGCTGTCTTGTATTAGCAGTTATATTTTTATCAGTTATATAGGAAGTAGTATTCTTTTTAGTTTTTGTAGCTAAATAAGGTAGGAAGACAATTCAAAGACATGGGCGGAGTGCAGGCGCGGTGAGTCAGAGGTAAACAAGCACACACAGTGAGGACAGGCGCGCGCGCACACACACACGTACACACACACACTCAGTTAGGCCTAGCATCTTGACCAGTGACCCACTAACCTTTTCCCTCCATACCCCGTAATCCTCACACGCACACGCGCACATGCTCACGCACACACTCCCTCTACACCCTAGCTTAGCACTATCCGGTTATAGAACTAGGACTAGCAAAATCCTAGATTAATATTAGGAGAGTAGTCCAAACTTCTGAAACCTATCTCCCCCCCCCCCTGCTCTCTCCCTCCCTTTCTCCCTCACACGTGCACCCTCTCTCCCTCTCTATACCTCCCTTCTCCCTCTCACACACACACACCCCTCTCTCCCTCCCCCCCTCTATACCTCCCTCTCCCCCTCTCTATACCTTCCTCTCCCCCTCTCTATACCTTCCTCTCCCCATCTCCCCTCCGGTCTCTCCCTCTCCCTACCTCTCCCTATCCCTCTCCTACCTCTCCTATCCCTCTCCCTCTCCCTACCTCTCCCTATCCCTCTCCCTACCTCTCTAGTACTAGCAAAATTCTAGCTTAATATTTAAGAGAGTAGTCCAAACTTTCTGAAAACCTATCTCCCCCACTCTCTCCCTCCTTTCTCCCTCAAATGCACCCCTCTCTCCCTCTCTATCCCCCCTCCCCTTCTCCCTCACACAAACCCTCCCCTCTATACCTCCCTCTCCCCCTCCATATACCTCCCTCTCCCCCTCCATATCCCTCCCTATCCCTCTCCCTCCCCCTACCCCCTCTCTCCTCCCCTACCCCCTCTCTCTCACTCCCCTCTCCCTCTCTTTCTCCCACCCTCTTCCTCCCTCTCCCTCTATCTCTCTATCTCCCTCCATCTCTCTACCTCCCTCTCTCTCCCTCTACCTATCTATTCCTACCTCTCTACCTCTCTCTCTCCCCCTCTCACTCTCTTTCTCTCTTCCTCTATCCACCCTCTTCTACATTTCCTCTAAGCTATCTCTCTCCCCCTCACCCCCATTCCTATCCTTTCTCCGTTTCTCCTTCACCCCCTTCCCTACCCCTCTTCTTTCTCCCTTCTCCTGACACCTCAATACATCCACAGGGGACTCAGTGGGAAGATGGGTGGCTCGGAGAGGGCGTCAACAAGGAGGAAGATGGCCGATCAGGGAAGGCAACAGTGGGAGGAGGAAATTTCTAGAAGGGAGAAGGAATGGGAGAGGAAGCTATTGGTGATCAGCGAGGAAATGGAGAAGAGGATAGCTGAGGAGAGTAGAAAATGGGTAATGCAAGCCAAAAAAGCAGAAGCCAAGATCCAGACCCTAGAAGAGAAGCTGCAGGGACTGACACAGAATAGAGACAATAGTACCTGGCAGGAAACGACGCTTGGAGCTTGTGCACCAGGCACAGCCAAAGGGAAGGAGGAGAAAGGGGGAGAACTCGTGTATGCACAGGCACTGGCAGTCACACATGGGGCCCGAAGCAAGACGATCAGGATAACAACACACGAGAGGGATATAGAAGAAGCAGCCAAGGTCAAGAAGAGCACCACAGGAACAACGAATGGGAGCACAGAAACAGCATATGAGAGGGTAGACAAAGCAGCAGACACGCTAAACACGGAGACCCCAACAACACACTGCAGCGGACAGGGACGTATGAGCAGACCGGACACACAAAGGAACACGGGGAATACATCCATGACAGCACCGGGAGAGGCTAATGCACCTTTGATAAGGCAATGGGAGACACAGTGGGAGGAGGAAAGGGAGAAGTCTATCTTTATCTATGGCCTGAAGGAAGTCGAAGGGGACACCCACGACAGAAGGAAACAGGAGGAGAAAGAAAAGATCGATGGTATCATGCTAGCAATAGGGGGAGACTCATCCCAAGTGACAAATTTTCGGAGAATCGGGTGGTACACAAAGGGAAGAAATCGACCCCTCAAGGTAATAATCAAGGCAGAATCAGCCCGCACCATGATCCTGCAAGAGAAAGCTCGGCTGAGGACGAACCAGGGGTACCGGAATGTATACCTAGATCGGGACAGAACGCAGGAAGAAAGGGAGGCCCGGAGGGAGAAGATAAGGAAGTACCCTCAGCGGGCCTCAAATCACAAACAACCCATGACAACCATACACTCTAGCACCACACCCACTTATCAGGCCCCCTGTCCCCACCCTAGCAAATGAAAACCCACCGTCACAGCATTCTGGAACGAATTATGGCCGTTAACCGGCGGTCCACTGTACTTTAAAAAAAATTTGGGTCTTATAACACAAAATTGCTCTCTTTAATTTATAAAAAAAAAAAAAAATCCAAAATATTCAGAGCGCTGGGTGAGAAAACGTAGATCTACATTTGGACAGTTTAAGGGTTAAAGGAGGAGTTTAGGATATTGGCCATTTGAAGTGACATCTAAACTATCATATCTGGGCTCCTCTGCAAAGACAGTGATTATGTATGAGTGATGGTGAAAGTGTTGAATGATGAAAGTTTTTTCAGTTGTCACTGTTGCCTTTCACTTATGGGTTGTTAGCATGTCATGCAGTCCCTCGAATTTCAACATTACAGTATAGCAGGTGTGTTTTCTATCACAATTATTGCTATGCCTCCTTTCTTTGATACTCTACTACTGTGATGAGTGACCTTTTTTTTTTCACTTGCATTGAATCTTATTATTTTACAGGGCATTTGTAGGTAACCTTCTAAAAATGGGACGTGAGCGAGGGATGAAAATGCAGCCACCAGTAGAACTGCTAGAATTCCAGAATTCCTACGATGTCGATCCAGAGGCACTCTTTAAACAGCTCAAGGAAAAACATAAAAATATTCAGATGATAATGGTAGTGTTACCAAAATCCAAAGAACTATATGGTATGTATATTTTATGCAACCTACAAAGGCAAAGGTAGAGATTAATAGGAGAGTATATTACACCCAATCTTCTGAAGATGATTGGGTGTAATATGGTAATTTAGGATTTTATAATACTTTCAGAAAACAAATTTTATTTTGTTTAGTATAAAAAAAAGTAGTTTACATGTTATAAAATATTAAGCACCAAACAAGCCACTAGCATGCATATGCATTTCAGGCAGACTAATTCTAATGCTTACACACTACTTGAAACTAGACAGGTGTTTAGTGGTACAATTTTAAGCATGCATTATTACAAAAGAGGTAGTAAAAAGTAAAGTGTTAATGTACATTAACTACTTGAGGGTCTGTGCCGTTGTTCTACTCCATGAGCTCAGCTCGCTCAGATAAGCTGAGAGAGGTAAATTTGGGCCATGATATGAGGGCATGGGTCTGTGGTAAGTGTACACCATATAAAAAAACATCCTCCAGCATGCAATGCATAATGAGGAAAAAACTACCTGGAGAGAATTCCAGGGGTCAACGCCCCCGCGGCCCGGTCTGTGACCAGGCCTTCTGTTGGACCAGAGCCTGATCAACCAGGCTGTTACTGCTGGCCGCACGCAGTCCAACGTACGAACCACAGCCCGGCTGATCAGGTACGGACTTGAGGTGCCTGTCCAGTGCCTGCTTGAAGACAGCCAGGGGCTTGTTGGTAATCCCCCTGATGTACGCTGGGAGGCAGTTCAACAATCTTGGGCCCCTCACACTTATTGTGTTGTCCCTCAACGTGCTAGTGGCACCCCTGCTCTTCATTGGGGGGATGTTACATCGCCTGCCGAGTCTTTTGCTTTCGTAGGGAGTGATTTTTGTGTGCAAGTTTGGTACTAAGCCCTCGAGAATTTTCCATGTGTATATAATAATGTATCTCTCCCGCCTGCGTTCTAGAGAGTACAAGTTTAGGAACTTCAAGCGTTCCCAGTAGTTGAGGTGGTTTATCGCACTTATGCGTGCGGTGAAGGTTCTCTGCACATTTTCAAGGTCAGCAATTTCACCCGCCTTGAAAGGTGCAGTTAGTGTGCAGCAATATTCCAGCCTAGATAGAACAAGCGATCTGTAAAGTGTCAACATGGGCTTGGCATCCCTGGTTTTGAAGGTTCTCATTATCCATCCTGTCATTTTTCGAGCAGATGCAATTGCTACATTGTTATGGTCCTTGAAGGTGAGATCCTCTGACATGATCACTCCCAGGTCTTTGACATTAGTTTTTCGCTCTATTGTGTGGTTGGAATTAGTTTTGTACTCCGATGAGATTTTAATTTCTTCACGTTTTCCGTATCTGAGTAATTGAAATTTCTCATCATTGAACTTCATATTGTTTTCTGCAGCCCATTTAAAGATTTGGTTTATGTCTGCTTGGAGTCTTGCAGTGTCTTCAACGGTGGACACTGTCATACAGATTCGGGTGTCATCTGCAAAGGAAGACACAGCACTGTGGCTTATATCCCTGTCAATGTCTGATATGAGGAATAGGATGGGAGCAAGTACTGTGCCTTGTGGAACAGAGCTTTTCACAGTAGCTGCCTCAGACTTTACTCTGTTGACTACTACTCTTTGTGTTCTACGTGTTAGGAAATTATAGATCCATCTACCAACTTTTCCTGTTATGCCTTTATCACGCATTTTGTGTGCTATTACACCATGGTCACACTTGTCAAAGGCTTTTGCAAAATCTGTGTATATAACATCTGCATTCTGTTTATCTTCTAGAGCATCCAGGACCTTGTCGTAGTGGTCCAGTAGTTGGGACAGACAGGAGCGGCCTGCTCTAAACCCATGCTGTCCTGGGTTGTGCAATTGATGGGTATCAAGATGGGTGGTGATCTTGCTTCTTAGAACCCTTTCAAAGATTTTTATGATATGGGACATTAGCGCAATTGGTCTGTAGTTCTTTGCTATTGCTTTACTGCCCCCTTTGTGGAGCGGGGCTATGTCTGTTGTTTTTAGTAGCTGCGGGACGATCCCAGTGTCCATGCTCCTTCTCCATAGGATGTTAAAAGCATGTGATAGGGGCTTCTTGCAGTTCTTGATGAACATGGAGTTCCATGAGTCTGGGCCTGGAGCGGAGTGCATGGGCATGTCATTTATTGCCTTTTCGAAGTCGTTTGGCGTTGTGATGATGTCAGAAAGGCATGCGTCTGTCAAGTTCTGTGGCACTCTCATAAAAAAATCATTTAGGTTTTCGATTTTCAGTCTGGTTAGTGGCTCGCTAAAGACTGAGTCATACTGGGATTTAAGTAACTCACTCATTTCCTTGCTGTCATCTGTGTAGGACCCATCCGGTTTAAGTAGGGGCCCAATACTGGTTGTTGTTCTCGACTTTGATTTTGCATAGGAAAAGAAATACTTAGGGTTTCTTTCAATTTCATTTATGGCTCTTAGTTCTTCCCGTGTCTCTTGATTCCTATAAGATTCCTTTAGTTTTAATTCGATGTTTGCTATTTCTCTGACTAGTGTCTCCCTACGTATTTCATAGATATTGGCCTCCTGTAGCCGCTCCGTTATTCTGTGCCTTCGCCTGTATAGGAGCGCCTCTCTCTTTCCAGTTTGCATCTTCTCCTCCTTTTCCTTAAGGGAATTTGCCTTGAGCAAACCTCAAGTACCACAGAGTTAATTTGTTCTAGACATAGGTTGGGATCCGTGATGCTTAGGCAATCTTCCCAGTTTATATCATGTAGAACTTGGTTTACTTGGTCCCACCTTATGTTTTTGTTATTGAAGTTGAATTTGGAGAAAGCTCCCTCACGGCTGATCACATTTTGTTGATCTGCGGCTCCCCGCATGCATGTCTGGACCTCTATTATGTTGTGATCTGAGTATATTGTTTTTTATATGATGACATTTCGTATCAGATCATCATTGTTGGTGAAGATGAGGTCCAGCGTATTCTCTAATCTTGTGGGCTCTACTATTTGCTGGTTTAAGGTGAACTTGGTGCAGAGATTTAAAAGTTCATGCATGTGTGAATTTTCATCTGAGCTGCCTCCTGGTGTTATCTCTGCTACCACATTGTTTGCAATGTTCCTCCATTTTAGGTGCCTGAGGTTGAAATCCCCCAGTAGCAAGATGTTGGGGGCAGGAGCTGGAAGATTTTCCAGACAGTGGTCAATTTTCAGAAGCTGTTCCTGGAATTGTTGGGACGTTGCATCCAGGGGCTTGTAGACAACCACGATGACCAGGTTTTGATTCTCGACCTTTATTGCTAATACTTCAACTACATCATTTGAGGCATTTAGTAGTTCTGAACATATAAGTGACTCTGTGATATACAGGCCAACCCCCCCTTTTTGCCTGTTCACTCTGTCACACCTGTATAGGTTGTAGCCCGGGATCCATATTTCATTGTCCAAGTGATCTCTTATGTGAGTCTCTGTGAAAGCCGCAAACATAGCATTTGACTCTGTAAGCAGTCCACGAATGTAAGGTACCTTGTTGTTTGTTGCTGGCTTTAGACCCTGTATATTAGCAAAGATGAATGTAGTTGGATTGGTGGTATGGGGGGGGTCTTTTTTTCCTGGCTCTAATATCTGTTGTAATGGAGTGGAGGCCACTGGCTTTTGGTTTAAAACGGCAACTTTGCGGTGTATTTTTGTGTGTATTTTATGGTTGTACATGTATTCACGTTATTTTGGTCTCACTTGATAGAATGAAAGATATATACAGAAATAGAGATGATTTTGATTTTTATTATGATTGAAAATACCTTGAAATTACCTTGAAATTGAGCTCAAAGTAGGGAAAATGTTTGATTTTTGCTGATGTTCAAGAGTAAACCAATCAAATCATACTTCAATACACATCAACTGGTGGGTCTAATATGCCAGTATGTTTACAATATTGCATAACAGTAAATTTTTATTTTTTGGTGTGAATATTGTCGCCGTTGCCCAGCGGTGAGAGGAGTTACTCTCATTGCTGAGGTCCAGGGAATAAACCCTGGACTTTAATATAAAAAAATTTTTTTTTAAAAAGAGTTGTACTGGCCAGGTTGTAACATCCACACCAACAATCACTTTTGTCGAGAGGTTGACTCTCCCAGTGTCTACACCTTATTTAGTCACCAGGTCTGGGTGAATCATATGGCTGATCGCCAGGGTCCTGAGAAATCACCAGGTCGAACAAATTCCATCTAAGTAGACAACCTTTTTATAGTACAGTCATCCCTTGGTTTTCAATTGTCTCAGTTTTCACCGATTGTCTGTTTTCACTGATGGTACGGAACCTGTCCACCAGTGCCCCACACATACAAAGCCCGCTAGACTGCCACCCACGCACATTGTCACGCAGTGTAGCATTGTTTATGCTTGAGTGAACATCATCCCAGGAGTTCATAGTTAACATTTATTAACAATTCATTGTTTTTGGCCCTTGATTATTGTGTGTGACTACTAAATAAGCTACCATGGGCCCAAAGAAAGCTCCTAGTGCCAGTCCTTTGGTAAAGAAAGTGAGAAACATGATGGAGTTTGAGTGTAGCATGTATGCAGGGAGTGTAGCATGTATGCAGGGAGCGTAGCATGTATGCAGGGAGCGTAGCATGTATGCAGGGAGCGTAGCATGTATGCAGGGAGCGTAGCATGTATGCAGGGAGCGTAGCATGTATGCAGGGAGCGTAGCATGTATGCAGGGAGCGAGCATGAGCAGACATGTATGCAGGGAGCGTAGCATGTATGCAGGAGCGTAGCATGTATGCAGGAGCGTAGCATGTATGCAGGGCGAATGTATGGGAGCGTAGCATGTATGCAGGAGCGAGCATGTATGCAGGGCTAGCATGATGCAGGAGCGATATGCAAGCGTGCATGTATGCAGGAGCGTAGCATGTAGGCTGCATGTATGCAGGAGCGTAGCATGTATGCAGGAGCGTAGCATGTATGCAGGAGCGGTAGCATGGCTAGCTGCAGGAGCGTAGCATGTATGCAGGGAGTGTAGCAGGCATGCTACACTCCCTCCCGGATAAGGACTTGGTACCTAAATTCCTTATGGAAGGGGATTCCCCTTCCAAAAAATAGGGTCTCTCTCCTCTCCCCTCCTCCCTCTCTTCCATCCAGCAACATCAGTCTTCAATAAAGGTAAGTGCCACATAGTTCATTCATTTGTGCATGTAAATCTATCTTTAAGGCCCCCAATTTTTTTTTTTCCAAACTTCTGGGTTTCTGGAACGGATTAATTGAATTTCCATTATTTCTTATGGGGAAAATAGTTTTGGTTTTCACTGATTTTGGTTTTAGCTGATCCATCTGGAACGGATTAAAATTGAAAACCAAGGGATGACTGTAAGTGTTTATGCACCTGGAGAAGAGAGAAGTGTAGAGAGAGAGAGAGAGAGAGAGAGATTGATTGATATTGATTGATATTGATTGATATTGATTGATATTGATTGATTGATTGATTGATATTGATTGATTGATTGATATTGATTGATTGATATTGATTGATTGATTGATATTATTGATTGATATTGATTGATTGATTGATATTGGTGATTATTGAATTGAAATTGATTATTTATTGAATTATTGATTATTGATAATTAGATTATTGAATTGATTGAATTAATTGAATGATTGAATTGAATTGATTGATATTGATTGATTGATGATTGATATTGATTGATTGATTGATATTGATTGATTGATTGATATTGATTGATTGATATTGATTGATTGATATTGATTGATTGATTGAAATGTTGAGCGAGTGTGTTGGGAATTTTGAACCAAGTGAGAGTAATTGTGGTTGGGGATCTTAATGCTAAAGTGGGTAAAAATGTTGTGGAGGAAGTAGTAGGTAAATTTGGGGTGCCAGGGGTAAATGTAAATGGGGAACCATTAATTGAGCCATGTGTAGAAAGAGGTTTGGTAATAAGTAATACATATTTTATGAAAGAGGATAAATAAATATACAAGGTATGATATAGCACATAAGGAAAGTAGTTTGTTGGATTATGTATTGGTGGATAAAAGGTTGATGGGTAGGCTTCAGGATGTACATGTTTATAGAGGGGAAACAGATATATCAGATCATTATTTGGTTGTAGCTACAGTTAGTGAAAGGTAGATGGGACAAAAAGAAAATGGCAACAGCAAGTAAGAGAGGTATGTGTATAAACTAAGGGAGGAGGAAGTTAGGGTGAGATATAAGCAACTATTGGCAGAAAGGTGGGCTAGTGCAAGTATGAGTAGTGGGGGATGGGGGGTTGTAGAGAGTTGGGATATTTTAAAAATGCAGTATTAGAATGTGGGGCAGAAGTTTGTGGCTATAGGAGGGTGGGTGCAGGAGGAATGAGGAGTGAGTGGTGGAATGAAGAAGTAAAGGGTGTGATAAAAGAGAAAAAGGTAGCTTATGAGAGGTTTTTACAAAACAGAAGTGTTAATAGAAGAGCAGAGTATATGAAGAGTAAAAGAAAGGTGAAGAGTGTGGTGAGAGAGTGCAAAAGAAGAGCGGATGAAAGAATGGGAGAGGCTCTGTCAAGAAATTTTGCTGAAAGCAAGAAAAAATTTTGGAGCGAGATAAAAAAGGTAAGAAAGCCTAGGGAACGAATGGATTTGTCAGTTAAAAACAAGAGTAGGGGAAATAGTAGATGGGGAGCTGGAGGTATTGGGTAGATGGCGGGAATATTTTGAGGAACTTTTAAATGTCGATGAAAAAAGGGAGGCGGTAATTTCATGTACTGGGCATGGAGGTACAATATCGTTTAGGAGTGAAGAAGAGCAGGATGCGAGTGTTGGGGAGGTGTGTGAGGCATTACGTAGAATGAAAGGGGGTAAAGCAGCTGGAATTGACGGAATCATGACAGAAATGTTAAAAGCAGGGGGGGATATAGTGCTGGAGTGGTTGGTATTTTTGTTTAATAAATGTATGAAAGAGGGGAAGGTACCTAGGGATTGGCAGAGAGCATGTATAGTTCCTTTATATAAAGGGAAGGGGGATAAAAGAGTGTAAAAATTATAGGGAATAAGTTTACTGAGTATACCAGGTAAAGTGTATGGCAGGGTTATTATTGAAAGAATTAGAGGTAAGACAGAGAGTAGGATTGCAGATGAGCAAGGAGGCTTTAGAGTGGGTAGGGGATGTGTAGATCAAGTGTTTACAGTGAAGCATATATGTGAACAGTATTTAGATAAAGGTAGAAGTTTTTATTGCATTTATGGATTTAGAAAAGGCATATGATAGAGGGGATAGGGGAGCAATGGGCAAATGTTGCAAGTGTATGGAATAGGTAGTAAGTTACTGAAGGCTGTAAAGAGTTTTTATGAGGATAGTGAGGCTCAGGTTAGGGTGTGTAGGAGAGGGAGATTACTTCCCGGTAAAAGTAGGTCTTAGACAGGGATGTGTAATGTCACCATGGTTGTTTAATATATTTGTAGATGGGGTTGTAAAAGAGGTAAATGCTAGGGTGTTGGGGAGAGGAGTGGGATTAAATTATGGGGAATTAAATGCAAAATGGGAGTTGACATACTTTTTGCTGATGATACTGTGCTTATGGGAGATTCTAAAGAAAAGTTGCAAAGGTTAGTGGATGAGTTTCGGAGTGTGTGTAAAGGTAGAAAGTTGAAAGTGAACATAGATAAGAGTAAGGTGATGAGGGTATGAAACGATTTAAATAAAGAAAAATTGGATATCACATTGCAGAGAGGGATTATGGAAGAAGTAAATGTTTTCAGATGTTTGGGAGTTGACGTGTCAGCGGATGGGTTTATGAAGGATGAGGTTAACCATAGAATTGATGAAGGAAAAAAAGGTGAGTGGTGCGTTGAGGTATCTGTGGAGACAAAAAACGTTATCCATGGAGGCAAAGAAGGGAATGTACGAAAGTATAGTGGTACCAACACTCTTATATGGGTGTGAAGCATGGGTTGCAAATGCTGCAGCGAGGCAGAGGCTGGAGGCAGTGGAGATGTCCTCTCTCAGGGCAATGTGTGGTGTAAATATTATGCAGAAAATTTGGAATGTGGAAATTAGGAGAAAGTGTGGAGTTGCTAAAAGTATTTGTCAGAGGGCTGAAGAGGGGTTGTTGAGGTGGTTTGGTCATTTAGAGAGAATGGATCAAAGTAGAATGACTTGGAAAGCATATAAATCTGTAGGGGAAGGAAGGTGGGGTAGCGGTCGTCCTAGAAAAAGTTGGAGGGAGGGGGTAAAGGAGGTTTTGTGGGAGAGGGGCTTGGACTTCCAGCAAGCATGTGTGAGCGTGTTAGATAGGAGTGAATTGAGACGAATGGTTTTTGGGACATGACGATCTGTTGGAGTGTGAGCAGGGTAACATTTTGTGAAGGGATTCAGGGAAATCAGTTAATTGATTTAGTTGGACTTGAGTCCTGGAAATGGGAAGTACAATGCCTGCACTTTAACCCTTTCAGGGTCGGTGCCGTACTAGTACGTTTTACGAGCAGGGGTTGGTGCCGTACTAGTACGCCCAAATTCTAGCGGCCTCAATTTAAGCAGAAAACGTCTGGTAAGCATACATATGAAAGAATGGGTCTGTGGTCAGTGTGCGCAGTATAAAAAAAAATCCTGCAGCGCACACTGCATAATGAGAAAAAAAAAAAACTGACGGTTTTTTTTCGATTAAAACAACGACTTTGTAGTCGATTTTCGTATGGTATTTATTGATGTATTCTCATTTTCTTGGTCTCATTTGATAGAATGGAAGATATATTACAGAAATAGAGATGATTTTGGTTGGTATGACAATGACAAGTACCTTGAAATTGAGCTCAAAGTAGCGAAAATGTTCGATTTTTGACGATGTTAGAGTAAATAATTCACACTATGCATCCAATACACATCAACTGTCGAGTCTTATATTCATGCACAAGTGCTCTGATATTATTTATATCATTTTTACAATGATGCAGTTGTATACGTAACAGTAAATCTTCTATTTTTGTGTGAGAATAAAAATTCAAAATGGAAAGCAAAAGTAATGGAACAGGGGCCCGGAGACGTGGCTAATGAACAGAGAACATGTTATTTTAGTGCCAGGAATGTCTGCCGTGTTTACTCTGGACCCTATTTTGAAATTGGCATCGTTTGAATTTTGTGTGAAATTGGAAAATTGCCATTTTCTGACCACTATTTTGGGTAGATGAAATTGGTAAATAGGCGGTTTCTTGTACTCAATCGATAGAAGAAATGGAGTTCTAGCGAAATAGCTATAACTTTAGGAGACTGAAACATTGGAATTTGTTGAAAATAGGGCTCGAAGTGGGTGAAATCGCCGATGCGTCAGTCATAGATACTGCAAAGTTCGCGAAAGCATAATTCCGTTAGTTTCGATCAAATTTCATAATTTTGGTGGCGTTATGATCGTAAAAAGATTCTCTATCATTTCATGAGAAAAAAAATAATTTTATTTTTTCTAAAAAAAATTTCGACTCAAGGAAAATGTTTCCGAGAAGGCCTGTCGACCCCCAAAGGGTTAAAGGAGGGGTCTGGGATAGTGACAGCTAGGAGGGACTAATCTCGGCTGTCGTATCTGAGCGCCTCTGCAAAGACAGTGATTATGTATGAGTGTGGTGAAAGTGTTGAATGATGATGAAAGTATTTTCTTTTTGGGTCACCCTGCCTCAGTGAGAGACGGCCAACTTGTTGTGAGAAAAAAAAAATAGGGCGAGTTGGGAGTGTTTGATTTCAGAGGGTCCACTGTACACTCATTACTTACCTTAAAATATTTGTAGTCTTAATGTAGGGTGAGAAGTAAGCGAGATAAAAACGAATAAACGAGAGATATAGAGCCGCAGAGTACTTATGTAAACAGACTAGTTATGGTTGATACACGTTCATACAAACACCTTAGTGTACAAGTTGTCTCCACAGTGGTACAATAGAATAAATGAAGACCAACACTTCTATTCTCATGTAATTTTTAGAAGGAATGATGCTCTGACAAATTATTATTACAAGTAATTTACTCCGACATTTAATTAAAGCTCCCAAGAGCGATAAAATACATATGCAGTGGTCCCTGGGTTTTCACAGAAAATTCATTCCAGAATGCTGCTCAAGTGCCATTACCGAACAAATTTACTTCCTTAACCCTTAAACTGTCCACACGTAGATCTACATCTACGTTCACTCGCGCACTGCTCCGAATATTTTGATTTTTTTTTTTTTAAATGAAGAGCGCATTTTTATAAACAGGATAGGCTGAAAAAAATTTTTAGGGCCAGTACTTACCGAGATATAAGCCCGACAAGTTGGTGCTGGATGCTCACCTGACGGCAACAAGAAGTCCTGCCGCTTGCAGAAGTAGTGCCGATATACTTCTTTTTCTAGTTTTTATTTTAATTTATACAATTTGAGGAGGTAGATCATGGTAATGAATATATTGTGTATATGGACTTCAGTAAGGCTTTCGATAAAGTTCCACATCAGAGGCTACTGAGGAAACTTAAGGCACACAGAATAGGAGAAATTTTTTCCTGGGTAGAAGCATGGTTGACAAATAGGCAGCAGAGAGTTTGCATAAATGGAGAGAAATCAGAATGGGGGCACATCTCAAGCGGTGTTCCACAGGGGTCAGTTTTGGGCCCCCTGTTTACAATTTACATAAATGACATAGATGAGGGAATAAATAGCAACATAAGCAAATTTGCTGATGACACCAAAATAGGCCATCCAATTCATTCTAATGAGGACATTAGAGCACTCCAGGATGATTTGAATAGTGATGCAGTGGTCAGAGAAGTGGCAGATGCAGTTTAATGTAGACAAATGCAAAGTTCTAAATGTTGGGCAGGACAATAACCATGCCACATATAAACTGAATAATGTAGATCTTAATACAGTGGACCCCCGACTAACGAAATTAATCCGTTCCAGGAGCTATTTCTCAACATGAAACTTTCATAATTTGAACCCTTATTTCCCATAAGAAATAATGTAAATACAATTAATCCGTTCCACAAAAAAATATTCACAAAAAAATATAATATAAATAACATTTACTTACCTTTATTGAAGAGACTTGCAGGCATCTGGAAGATAGGGAGGATGACAGGGGCAGGGTGTTAGTGGTTGGAAGGGAATCCCTCCAAAGGACTTCAGGTAACAAGTCCCTCTCTGGGGTTACTTCCCTTCTTGGTCTTTTAATGCCACTAGGACCAGCTTGAGTCACTAGACCCCTGCCTGGTGAAATAACTGTCCACAGTCCTCTGTTTCTGGCGACTCTTTAATACTTTCCTGAAGTGCAACATGGCTCTGTCACTGAAGTGGTTGCACAGAGGGCTCATTTCAGCTTGTTCAGGGTGGTGTTTTTCAACAAAACTTTGTAACCTATTCCACATCCTCACCACTCGCCTCCAACCCCAGGGACTTGCCCAGTTCCACAATATCTTCCACAACAGGGTCAGGGTCAGCCTCAAATCCTTCAAAATCCCTCTTTTTCAACACAACCTGGCCACAATGGTCTCCAAGCAGAGTTCAAAGTCCTGGAAGTCACTCCCTCCCAAGCCTTACCTATAAGGCGTATACAATGCACCATATTGAAGTAATCTTTCCAGAAGTCTCTTAGGGTCAATTCAGAGTCATTGGTCACATTAAAGCACTTTTGAAACACTGCTTTGGTGTACAGTTTCTTGAAGTTTGCAATGACCTGCTGGTCCATGGGCTGGATGAGAGGAGTGGTGTTAGGAGGCAAGAACTTCACTCTGATGAAATTGAAATTGTCAGACAACTCTTGCAAGTTGAGGATGAGCAGGAGCATTGTACAGTACCAGGAGGCACTTTAGTCCCAATTTCTTTTCCAGGAGGTATTTCTTCACACTAGGGCCAAACACTCCAGTCAACCATTCCTTGAAAATCTCCGTAGTGACCCATTCCTTGGTGTTAGCCTTCCAATGCACACACAATTTATTCTTGTTAACACTGTTTCTTGAAGGCTCTGGGATTTTCCGAGTGATACACCAGTAAAAGCTTCACTTTAACCCTTTCAGGGTTATTGACGTACTAGTACGGCTTACGCCCTGGGGTTATTGATGTACTAGTACGGCTTACGCCCTGGGGTTATCGATGTACTAGTACGGCTTACGCCCTGGGGTTATTGACGTACTAGTACGCCTAAATTCTAGCGCCCTCAAATCAAGCAGAAACAGGCTGTTAGGCCTAGATGTGATAGAATGGGTCTGTGCGGTCAGTGTGCAAAGTATAAAAAAATTCCTGCACCACACAGTGCATAATGAGGAAAAAAAATTGACCATATTTTTGGTTTAAAACAGCGACTTTGCAGTCTATTTTCTTATGGTATTTATTGATGTATTCTCGTTTTCTTGATCTCATTTGATAGAATGGATGATATATTGTAGAAATAGAGATGATTTTGATTAGTTTGACAATGACGAGTACCTTGAAACTGAGCTCAAAGTAGCAAAAACGTTCAATTTGTGACTGTTCAAGAGTAAACAAATCACACCATGCGTCCAATACACATCAACTGGCGAGTCTAATATTCATGCACAAGTGCTCTGATATTGTTTATACCATATTGACAATGATGCAGTTGTATACATAACAGTAAATCTTCTATTTTTTTTTTTTGTGAGAATAAAAATTCAAAATGATAAGCAAAAGTAATGTAAGAGGGGCCTGGAAACGTGACTAATGAACAGAGATGTTATTTTAGTGCCAGGAATATCTGCCTTTTTTATTCTGGACCCTATTTTGAAATTGGCATAGTTTGAAATTTGTAAGAAATTGGCCAAATTGCCATTTTCTGACCACTATTTTGGGTAGTTGTAATTGGTAAATAGGCGGTTTTTTGTACTCAATCGATAGAAGAAATGGAGTTCTAGCAAAATAGCTATAATTTTAGTCGACAAACATTGGAATTTGCCGAAAATAGGGCTCAAATTGAGCGAAATCGCCGATGCGTAAATGTCGTCCATACCGATAAATTCGCGAGAGCATAATTCTGTTAGTTTTCGATCAAATTTCATAATTTTTGTGGCGTTATGATTGGAAAAAGATTCTCATTTCATAAGAATTTTTTTTTTTTTTTAAATTCTTGGACCCTGAGAACGAGTTTCGGAGATCCCCTTGGACCCTGAAAGGGTTAAAATCACCACTGGCATTGGCACACATAAGAGTTAGCCTGTCTTTCATAGGCTTGTGTTCTGGCTGTGCCTTTTCCTCCTGAGTAATGAAGGTCCTGTTGGGCATTTTCTTCCAAAACAGGCATGTTTCATCACAATTAAACACTTGTTGGGGTTCAAATTTTTCAGTGTCTACGAACCCCTTGAATTCCTGCACAAGTTTTTCAGCTGCACGTTTGTCTGAGCTGGCTGCCTCGCCATGCCTCACAACAGTGTGTATGCCACTACATTTCTTAAACCTGTCAAACCAGCCTTTGCTGGCTTTAAAATCACTCGCCTCACCACTGGTTCCAGGCATTATCTTCACAAGATCTGCGTGCAACTTCCTTGCCTTTTCACAAATTATCGCCATGGAAATACTATCACCCGCTGTTTTTCATTGATCCACACCATCAACAACTTCTCAACCTCATCCACTGTTTTCAATCTATTTTTCGTTAACATATCAACCCCTTTTGCAACATTAGCTTCCTTGATCTCCTTTCTCTTTGCCAGGATAGTGGCGATAGTAGATGTGCTTTTCTTGTACATCCTGGCAAGCTCAATCATACGTACGCCACTCTCATATTTTTCAACAATCTCTTTCTTCAGTTCGATGGTGTTCGTCACTCTCTATACCACAGGGGTGCCACTAGGAAGCTTCTTTGGACCCATGGTGACTTATTTCACAGTGACAATCACTAAACCACCAAAAAAGACACCAAATTTATTGTGAATGTTTGAAAGAGTGCGCTGGGTAATGTTCTCTCAATGGTAAACAATGCTTGACTGGCGTCCTGCGCAGGGCAGGCGCGGAGCGCCTGCGGAGCAGGCGGACAGGTCTAATACGTTTCACTACACAAGCCCATTTTCGCTACACGAGAGCGAAAAAAAGCTTTCGTTACAAGATTTTTTTGTTATATGATCCTTTAGTTAGTCGGGGGTCCACTGTACTTGTGATTGCGAGAAGGATTTAGGAGTTCTGGTTAGTAGTAATCTGCAACCAAGACAACAGTGCATAAGTGTTTGCAATAAAGCTAGCAGAATCCTTGGCTTCATATCAAGAAGTATAAATAATAGAAGTCCTCAGGTTGTTCTTTAACTCTATATCTTTGATTAGGCCTCATTTAGATTATGCTCCACAGTTCTGGTCACCGTATTACAGAATGGATATAAATGCACTGGAAAACGTACAGAGGAGGATGACAGTTGATCCCATGTATCAGAAATCTTCCCTATGAGGATAGACTGAGGGCCTTGAATCTGCACTCTCTAGAAAGGCATAGAATTAGGGAAGATATGATTGAGGTGTATAAATGGAAAACAGGAATAAATAAAGGGGACGTAAATAGCGGTCTGAAAATATCCAGCCAAGACAGGACTCGCAGCAATGGTTTCAAATTGAAAAAGTTGATTTAGGAAGGATATAGGAAAGCACTGGTTTGGTAATAGTTGTGGATGAATGGAACAAACTCCCGAGTACTGTCATAGGGGCTGGGACGTTGTGTAGTTTTAAAAATAGGTTAGATAAATACACGAGTGGGTGGGTGTGAGTTGGACCTGACTAGCTTGTGCTAATAGGTCAGATCCCGTACTAATCCCTTAAGTGGAAGTAACTTGACTACCTGGAGTTTACCTGGGGAGGGTTAAATCCAGGTGGTCGGCTAGATAAATATATAAGTGGGTGCGAGTTGGTCCTGACTAGCTTGTGCCACTAGGTCAATGTAACCTGATCTGGCTGGGTCGGGGCATTGGCTTAAGCCGGTTGGAGACTTGGACCTGCCTCGCTTGGGCCAGTAGGCCTGCTGAAGTGTTCCTTCTTTCTTATGTTCTTGTATAGTACTGAAGACAATATTAGTTCAGTTATTGTTTCATGCAACGAGTGGATATATGTACATTGTGCATTATATGGGTCTCACAGGCATAAACGTTACTGGAAAATGTAATATATTAGAAACCCAAAGAAAAAAGTTTAAAAACAAAAAAATAATGTGGAGTGCATGGCAGTCACTGATGTTGCCGTCAGATGGTCGTAGACAGTTGAATTCACGCCTTTACATCTCGGTAAGTACTGATGGAAATTTTTTTCACTGCCACCAGTAAAATATAATCTTTTTTTTTTTTTTTTTGGGGGGGACTTTGTACCCTGTGGACAAGTTTCAAATTGGGGATCTGGACTATCAGAGTTAATGCTGTGCCTTTTCTTAAATTTTTGTAACCAGCCTGCTGATATTCAGTTAATGATAGATTTTTGCTTTTGTGAACAGCGTTCCATAATACTACGCCAAAATTCTAGCGTCTTCAAATCTGGTGGGAGAAAGCAGGTAGGCCTACATGAGAGAATGGATCTGTGCGCAGTATAAAAAAATCCTGCAGCACGCAGTGCATAATGAGAAAAAAACCTATCGTGTTTTTGGTTTAAAACACAGATTTTGGGGTGTATTCATGGTTGTATTCTCGTTTTCTTGGTCTCGTTTGATAGAATGGAAGATATATTACAGAAATAGTTTGAATAGTTTTCAGACTAAAAGTACCTTGAAATTGAGCTCAAATTAGCGGAAATGTTCAATTTTTTTCTGGAAGTTCAAGAGTAAATAAATCACGCCACACGTCCAATACATGTCAAGTGGTGGGACCAATATGCTTTCACAAATGCGCTGATATTATTTATATCATTTTTACAATAATGCAGTAGTCTGCATAACAGTAAATCTTCTATTTTTTGTGTGAATAAAAATTCAAAATGGAAAGCAATCGTACTACAAGAGGAGCCTGGAGACGTGACTAATGAACAGAGAAAATGTTATTTTAGTACCAGGAATGTCTGCGTTGTTTATTCTGGCCCCTATATTGAAATTGGCTTTACTTGAATTGTGTATGAAATTGGCCAAATTTCCAATTTCTTATCACTTTATTGGATAGTTGAAATCAGTAAATGAGCAGTTTCTTGTACTCAATTGATAGAACAAATGGAGTTCTAGCGAAATAGCTGTTTGGTCAACTGAAAAAATGGAATTGGCTGAAAATAAGGCTCAAAGTGGGTAAAATCACCTGTGTAAATATTGCCAAGACCGCTAACTTCGTGACAACGAAATTCCATAAGTTTTCCATCAAATTTTGTACTTTTGGTGTCATTACCATAGGGAAAGTTTAGGATCAGGAGTCTTGACACTGAAAGGGTTAAGCATAAAACTTCAACAATTTGTCCTCTTTCTTTAGATTGTAATTAATGGATCTTCCAACACCAAACTAGTCAGATGATTCACAATTACAAATGTAAAGTTTTTCCGACAATTTGACTGTGATATAGGTGCTCCATTCGCCTTTTTTACCCTCATCAATTCTATGATTCACCTAGTCTTTAATAGACCCATCTGCTGACATGTCCATTCCCAAATATCTAAATACATTCACCTCTTCCATATTCTCTCCCTCCAGTCTGATATCTAATCTTTTGTTATCTATTTTTTTTTTTTTTTGTAATCCTCATCACCTTACTCTTTCCTGTATTCACTTTCAATTTTCTTTTACATACCCTACCAAACTCATCCACCAATCTTAGCAACTTCTCTTCAGAATCTCCCAAAAGCACAGTGTCATCAGCAAAGAGCAACTGTGACAACTCCCACTTTGTGTTAGATTCTCTATCTTTTAACGCCACACCTCTTGCCAACACCCACACATTCACTTCTCTTACAACTCCATCTATAAATATATTAAACAACCATGGTGACATCACACATCCTTGTCTAAGGTCTACTTTTACTGGGAAATAATCTCCCTCTCTCCTACATACTCTAACCTCAGCCTCACTATCCTCGTAAAAGCTCTTCACTGCTTTCAATAACTTATCTCGTATTCCATACATTTGCAACATCTGCCACGTTGCCCCCCCCTATCATAAGCCTTTTCAAAATATATAAATGCCAAAAAAACACTTTACCCTTATCTAAATACTGTTCATCTATGTTTCATTGTAAACACTTGGCATGCACACACCCTACTCTTCCTAAAGCTATAACTTAGTTGATTCCTGAATACCAGACAATACATCCAGTGTTTACATGTGCTGTTATGTATAATAATTTATTTAACTGTATTTGTATATGATTACCTGAATAAACTGACTTGACTGACTTGCTGATTGTAATGGCTTAAGTATAGTTAGTGAATACCAACCAACTGAGGGAACGAGACTGAGATTGAGAAAGGGTGATGCAATTCCGACTGGTCAGAGAGCTGGTCGTAAGTCCAAGCGGTCATTCAGTGAGGAGTACCTACTGTACTATACAATGATACTACTGCACTATGATTATTTTCATTCTTAAGAAGCTAAAGAAGCATTCTTGCTTGAATTTTTGAATACTTGATAAATGTTAATGGTAATGTCATAGCAATTCATTACATTTTTTCAGGTAAAGTGAAGAAAGCTGGTGACAGAGTTGTGAAGATCATAACACAGTGTGTGAAGGGTGCTAATGTGATGAAGAATGAACCAGCCACAGTGGGCAACCTTTTGCTCAAGATCAATGCTAAAATGGGAGGCACTAACAACGTGCTCGGTGCCCCCTCACGACCTTTTGTAAGTATTTTTTTTTCCTAGGTATGGTAATTTTAGAAGAATAAGATTTGTTTCTATAGATAGCAGTACATGTTAGACTTTCTGCCATTGTTTATCTAGCATTAAGTAGGTATCAGATTGTTAATGGACTTGTAAATCATGTCCTGGGGTGTGCAAGCAAGACCTCTCCCTGCCACTCTCACCTCTATCATTCTTTTTTTTTTTCTTGCCAAAAGCTGCTGCCTTACAGGTATCCTCCCCTTCCCCCACCTCCCCATGCATAGCTCGTGATGACACTGACTCTTGACCATATTTTAAGTTTGCCTTTAGTCTGAGCCTTTCTGCTGTCATGTGTGTGGGGTGGGTGGGTGGTTTGTGGGTGGGGGTTGTCAGATGTGTGTGTGTGTGCATGCGTGTGTATGTGTGAGGGGTTGTCAGTGTGTATGTGTGGGGTGGGTGGGTTGTGCATGTGTGTGTGTAGGGGGGGTTGTGTGGGGGCATTCATGTACATACTCATGTTTTGCTTTTGTTAAATTTATCTTTATTACAGTGGACCCCCGAGTTTCGTAAAAACTTCATTCAAGAAGCCTGCTCAAGTGCTATTACCGAACGAATTTTCTCCTTTAAGAAATAATGTCACGTAGGTTAGTCTTTTTCGGACCCCCAAAATTACACTTCCATAAGCACTTACAATATTATACTTACATAATTGTACGATTTCCGGGGTTAACGAAACTCGGGGGTCCACTGTATTGTATGGTACAGTAGGGCCCTGCTTTACGACATTTCGCCTTATGGCGTTCCGCTAATAGGGCAATTTCAAATTATGACCTAAACTTGCTATACGGCAAGCGGTCTTTCAAATATGGCGTGCCCCACCGGTTTGTTTACATTCTCCGTGAGCACATCTCTATTATGTCTGGAAATTTTCCAAAATTTCAAGTGTTTTAAAGTTATTGTATATTTATATATACTCTGAGAATTATACTTGTGTACCTGTACCTAAATATACTTACACACTGTGCTGGTGTGCTGGTACACATTAAAATCACTAAGTCTCTCTACTCTTGACGCCATATTATCTCTTGGGTGCATTAAATGTCATATATTACGGGAATATAGACATTTCCATTAATCCATCCATATTTTTTCAAAATTTATAATGAGCACTACGTAACGTATAAACATGATACATACACCCACCGTATAAAAATTGACATAAATATGAGAGTTGTTTACCTAGCAGTTTGTATGAGTGTCGGAAGAATTAAGTTTCCTCTAGTCAAACACCACTTAATTGTAGAAATTTATACCTTTCGTATGCCTTCACTCTATAACTATTCACAACCCTTGGGGGTTTAGCGCTTTTTTATTATAATTATAATACGGTGGAACCTAGAGTTTCGTCCTCCCTGAGTATCGGATGCTTTGAGTTTAAAACTGTTTCTTCAGCTAAATTTTGTACCGAGTTTCGCACTGTGCCCAGTCTTTCATCCCGCGTACTAGACCTGTCCGCCTGCCTATGCAACCGTCATGAGTCAGCCTGGCTTTGTTTCTCCTTGAGTGAACATTAAATTATATTCTACTAGGCATTTAAAGTGCACTAGAGCGATAAAATGATGATAATCACTGAGGAGTATAAAATGTTAATATAGACATTTTGTTTAATCCATCTATATTTTTTCAAAATTATACAATAAACCCGCTACATAACATATAAACATATAAATTAACAAATATGAGATGTTTTTCCAGTCGGCTTGACGGAGTGAACATAAACCATTCGTGTCTGGACACTCATTACAGTACACTCATTACTTACCTTAAAATATTTGTAGTCTTAATGTAGAGTGAGAGGTGAGTAAACAAGATGAGTACTTGAGTGTAAAAGGTTTGCGAGTTTTGTAAACAAGCCAGTTGTTTTTGTTATTGTTTGCAGTCCAGACACGAATGGTTTATGTTCACTCCGTCAAGCCGACTGGAAAAACATCTCATATTTGTTAATTTATATGTTTATATGTTATGTAGCGGGTTTATTGTATAATTTTGAAAAAATATAGATGGATTAAACAAAATGTCTATATTAACATTTTATACTCCTCAGTGATTATTATCATTATTAATATGGCATCTTCAAGACTAATAACACTTAGTGATTTTAATGTGTTCCTGCACACCTGCACAGGCGCAAGTTGTGGAGTTTAAAGCAGTTAAGTTCAGTGACAAAGTGTAGCATTGAGTGTAGCAATTAAGCGATAGAAAAAGGACAAAACTAAATAAACTCCTGACAGCATAAGCCACTCTGCCTATCTTCTGCAAGGTGTGTAAATGGTATACGTACACCAGTTCATTTGTACATTATGGTTTTCTTATGAAAGAAGTGATCTAATGCAGTTTGCCTCACAAACTCCATTTTCTCTTATACTAACACGTCTGAAGGAGGAAAGAATGGAAAGACATTTTCATAGCTGGAGCAAGAATGCACGCCACCACATACGTAATGACATACATACAGTGGTCCCTCAACTAACGAAATTAATCCATTCCAGAAGCTAGCTCTTAACACGAATTGCTCATAATTCGAAACCTTATTTCCCATAAGAAATAATGTAAATACAATTAATCCGTTCCACCCAAAAATATTCACAAAAAAATTAATTTAATTATAGTTCTATATACACAAAACAACATTATTAACATTTACTTACCTTTATTGAAGAGAGTTGCAGGCATCTGGAAGATAGGGAGGACGACAGGGGAAGGGTGTTAGTGTTTGGAAGGGGAATCCCCCTCCAAAAGGACTTCAGGTAACAAGTCCTTATCTGGGGTTACTTCCCTTCTTTTTTAATCCCACTAGGACCAGCTTGAGTCACTGGATCCCTGCCTCGTGAAATAACTGTCCACAGTCCTCTGTTTCTGGCAACTCTTTAATATTTTCCTGAAGTGCAACATGGCTCTGTCACTGAAGTGGTTGCACAGATGGCTCATTTCAGTTGCTCAGGGTGGTGTTTTTCAACAAAACTTTGTAACCTATTCCACATTCCACTCATTTCCTTAATCACTGAAGAAGGCACCTCCTTCACTCTCTTCCTCTTCCTGTGAAGCAATAACCTCAGCTCTGGTCTGATGCTGTTCCAGTTCCAGCTCTTGCAGCTCTTCAGTTGTTAGCTCTACCCCCAACTCTTCCACATCCTCACCACTCACCTCCAACCCCAGGCTGTTTCCTAAGGCCACAATAGTCCACAACAGGCACAGGGTCGTCAGGGTCAGCCTCAAATCCTTCAAAATCCCTCTTTTCAACACAATCCGGCATACAGTGGTCTCCAAGCAGAGTTCAAAGTTCTGGAAGTCACTCCCTCCCAAGCCTTACGTAAAAGGCCTATGCAATGCACGATATTGAAGTGATCTTTCCAGAACTCTCTTAGGGTCAATGTGGTGTCTGAGGTCACATCAAAGCACTTCTGGAACACTGCTTTGGTGTACAGTTTCTTGAAGTTTGCAATGACCTGCTGGTCCATGGGCTGGATGAGAGGAGTGGTATTAGGAGGCAAGAACTTCACTCTGATGAAATTGAAATTGTCAGACAACAACTCTTGCAAGTTGTGAGGATGAGCAGGAGCATTGTCCAGTACCAGGAGGCACTTTAGTCCCAATTTCTTTTCCAGGAGGTATTTCTTCACACTAGGTCCAAACACTCCAGTCAACCATTCCATGAAAAAGTCCTTAGTGACCCATGCATTAGTGTTAGCCTTCCAATGCACACAAATTATTCCTGTTAACATTGTGTTTCTTGAAGGCTCTGGATTTTTCTGCGTGATACACCAGTAAATGCTTTACTTTAAAATCGCCACTGGCATTGGCACACATCATAAGAGTTAGCCTGTCTTTCATAGGCTTGTGTCCTGGCAGTGCCTTTTCTTCCTGAGTAATGAAGGTCCTGTTGGGCATTTTCTTCCAAAACAGGCCTGTTTCATCACAATTAAACACTTGTTGGGGTTCTAATTTTTCAGTGTCTACGAACCCCTGGAAATCACTCGCAAACTTTTCAGCTGCACGTTTGTCTGAGCTGGCTGCCTCACCATGTCTCACTGTGTATGCCACTACGTTTCTTAAACCTCTCAAACCAGCCTTTGCTGGCTTTAAAATCACTCTCCTCAGCTTTGGTTCCAGGCATTGTCTTGACAAGATCTGCGTGCAACTTCCTTGCCTTTTCACAAATTATCATCGTGGAAATACTATCACCCGCTAACTGTTTTTCATTGATCCACAACATCAACTTCTCAACCTCATCCACTGTTTTTGATCTATTTTTCGTTAACATATCAACCCCTTTTGCAACATTAGCTTCCTTGATCTCATTTCTCTTTGCCAGGATAGTGGCGATAGTAGATGTGCCTTTCTTGTACATCCTGGCAAGCTCACTCACACGTACACCACTCATATTTTTCAACTATGTCCTTCTTTAGTTCGATGGTGTTTCTCACTCTCTTTACCACAGGGGTGCCACTAGGAAGCTTCTTTGGTCCCATGGTGACTTATTTCACTGAAATCACTGAACCAGCAATAAACACAACAAAAGTATTGTTAGATTTTTTAAAGAGCGCGTTGGGTAATGTTCTATCAAGTGTAAACAATGGTAGACTGGCGTCCTGTCCGCCTAACCGCGCAAGCGTGGGGCAGGCGGACAGGTCTGGTACGGCTCGCTACACGAGGGAATGCTCACTACATGAGGGAAATATTTAGCGAAAAAAGCGCTAGTTACAATATTTGCTAGTTATATGGAATACTCGTTAGTTGAGGGACCACTGTATTTTATTCATTCTAGAGTGTATATCAGGTTTTTGTTATTTATATTTATTATGTCATATTAGATGAATTGTGATAGATAAATAAGCCGTAGAGTTGATAATAGCGTCGTATTGTAGGGCCCCACTTGTGCGGCAGGTTAGGTTCCAGGCTACTGCTGGAAAGCAGAACTCCATTTTTTTTCCATTTATAAATGCCAGATAACAAGTTTACACTAACATATATTAAGTTAGCAATAGAACTAGGCATTAAAAAGTAAAATACACACACAGTACACTCCTTATTTACCTCAAAATATTTGTAGTCTTAATGTAGGGCAAAAGGCGAGTAGTATTTACTGCAAGAAGTCAGGTGTGGTAGGTATGGTAGCCCTCCTGGCCACCCCACCCACACATGTTATACTATGATGCTTAAAGCTCCCTAGATTGATAAAATGCATATACAGTACACTCATTACTTACCTTAAAATATTTGTAGTCTTAATGGCCTTAACCCTTTGGGGGTCGGTGCCGTACTAGTACGTTTTACGAGCAGGGTTGGTGCCGTACTAGTACGCCAAAATTCTAGCGGCTCTCAATTTAAGCAGAAACGCCTGGTAGGCATACATATGAAAGAATGGGTCTGTGTGGTCAGTGTGCCAGTATAAAAAAACCTGCAGTACACACTGCATAATAGTGAAAAAAAACTCTGACCGTTTTTCGATTAAAACAGCGACTTTGCAGTCGATTTTCGTATAGTTTTATTGATGTATTCTCGTTTTCTTGGTCTCATTTGATAGAATGGAAGATATATTACAGAAATAGAGATGATTTTGATTGGTATGACAATGACAAGTACAGTGGTACTCGACTTACGATATTAATCCGTCAGAGAGGGCATATTTTAAAGTAAACAATCGTAAACGAATCAATTTTCCCCATAAGAAATAATGGAAATAAATTTAATCCGTCAAGACTTCAAAAGTAGTTAAATAAAATATTTTTAGAACTTTTGGACATTAAATAATACATAATTGAATAAAGAATACATAAATACATGCAAATATTTTACAAAACATGTCACTTACATTTATTGAAGAGTTGTTGATGTGTGGAGGACGGGAGGAGGGGAGAAGGTGGAGTAGTATGCTAGAGTTTGAAGGGGAATCCTTCCATTAACACTGCAGTGGTAAGTTCTTTTCGGGGTTACTTCCTTTTTCTTTGAATGCCACTAGGACCAGCTTTGAGAGTCACTAGACCTCTTCTAACAACAAATTTGTCCAGGGAGATCTGTGTCTGGCGATTCTTTAACACATCCCTGAAATGACACACCACTGTGTCATTGTACAGGTTGCCTGCAACAGCATGGTTAGGGTGATATTCATCCATAAATGCTTGCACATCACTCCATTTGGACAGATCTCCTAATCCTTGAAGAAGGCACATTCTTCCATTTTTGTTCCACCTTCCTCCTCTGAACCATTGTCCTGACCTCTGCTCTCTTGTTCAGTTGCTGTTAAGCTCTTGCAATCTTCAGTGGTTAGCTCTTCCTGTGCTCCTCCACCAACTGTTCCACATCCTCACCACTCACCTCTAACCCCAAAGACTTGCCCCAATTCCACAATTTCTTCCAAAACAGGCTCAGGCTCAGGCTCAGGG
>WNWK01009678.1:47500-75045 GCA_009830355.1 Cherax destructor | reverse complement strand
GAGATTTTGTTGGTTTCGGACTAAAATAGTGTTTTTGGGTAGTTTCCCGGGAGGTAGGTGTTAGGTGGAGTGTTTAAAATTTGGGGATTTTGTTCCCCTTCTTTCCTGTTGTGGAAAAAAAAAGATTTAGTCTGTTTCTTTTCGTTGGTGGGAGCTGGGGTTTGTTTAGGTTTGTCAGTTTGATTGTTATGTTTCTGAATTTTTTTTTATTTCTAGTTTCAGATGGGGTTTTTCGGTTTTTTTCATATCACCTCTTAAGTTATTTAATCTGTTCTCATAATACAATTTTTTTGATCTTCTTATCACGGGTTGGGTTTGATGGGGTAACGTTTTTTTGTTTTTTGGTATTTGACCCATTCTGTACTGTTTTCATATAGGTGCTTTTTTTAAATGGATTTGAGAATGTTGAGCCAGGATTGTTTAGTTCTTATGTGATCTATTTAGTTTTTTAGGGCAATGCATGTTATAGGGTATTGGGTTTTTTAGAAAATTATTAATACTTTGTCAGATCTGTATAGGTGTTAACCCGGTTTCCAGTCGATTTTTACATAGCTGTTATTGGTTTTTAGCTGTCTCATTATGTAGTCGGGAAGGAAAAAGTAGTCTCTTGGGGTAATTTACCTAGGTTGGTTGAGAAAGGTAGTGGTCTGTGGTTTATCTGTGAGATGCCGGGTTGGGGGGAATGGTGTTAGTCAGATGTTCAATAGGGGGTAGTCTCAATTCTTGTTGGTTACTGTTGGTAGAAGCAAGCAGTTGATCATAGTGTTTGTGAATTCAGTTACTTGTGGGTCCTGATCTTGTAGGAGATTGATTTGAAGTCTCCTGTTAGTATTAATTTAATTTTTCCTATTTTTTACAAAATTTGGCTAATATTTGATTGGGGCCCCCTGAGGTGTTTATCACTGTTAGTTTTTTTAAGTATATTTGGATTTAAACTTGGCTATTAAATATTCTCCATTTCATCTCTTGTGCAAGATTTTTACATTCAAGCGGTCTGTTTGTAAAAAGTTGTGACCCCCGTTGGTTGGGTTTTTATTGCTGTGTAAAAGGGAAAGGCATAGATATCTGTAGTATTAGTATTTGGTTTTAGCCAGGGCTCAGTGGGGCAATGATGGACATACTGGGCCTGCAGGGGTTAACTATGAGGTCATCGTAATGCCTTCGATCTGATATTGTAGTTTTAAAACAGTTTTGTTTTGTTGGCTACTTGACTGACTGACTTACTGAATGCTCACTGACTTACTGAATGCTCGTGAAGGGACTCATCCCACTGAAGGACTCGTGCTTCCCCCTTCGAAGGACTTGACTGACTTACTGAAGGACTCGACTGACTTACTGAAGGACTCGACTGACTTACTGAAGGACTCGACTGACTATTAAAGTCAATGTAATGTATGAATGAGCAGAATGAATGAATGTAAAACCTGTTATGAATAATACTTACTTAGCTAATTATTCCCACAACACTTACATTATAATGACCACGTAAACTAACTGCAATGCAATTACAGTGGTACCCGACTTACGATATTAATCCGTCAGAGAGGGCATATTTTAAAGCGAAACAATCGTAAAACGAATCAATTTTCCCCATAAGAAATAATGGAAATAAATTTAATCCGTCCAAGACTTCAAAAGTAGTTAAATAAAATATTTTTAGAACTTTTGGACATTAAATAATACAGAATTGAATAAAGAATACATAAATACATGCAAATATTTTACAATAACATGTCACTTACATTTATTGAAGAGTTGTTGATGTGTGGAGGACGGGAGGAGGGGAGAAGGTGGAGTAGTATGCTAGTGTTTGGAAGGGAATCCTTCCATTAACACTGCAGGTGGTAAGTTCTTTTCTGGGGTTACTTCCCTTTTCTTTGAATGCCACTAGGACCAGCTTGAGAGTCACTAGACCTCTTTCTAACAACAAATTTGTCCAGGAGATCTGTGTCTGGCGATTCTTTAACACATCCCTGAAATGACACACCACTGTGTCATTGTACAGGTTGCCAGCACGGCCTGCAACAGCATGGTTAGGGTGATATTCATCCATAAATGCTTGCACATCACTCCATTTGGCACAGATCTCCTAATCCTTGAAGAAGGCACATTCTTCCATTTTGTTCCACCTCCACCTCCTCCTCTGAACCATTGTCCTGACCTCTGCTCTCTTGTTCCAGTTGCTGTTGAAGCTCTTGCAGATCTTCAGTGGTTAGCTCTTCCTTGTGCTCCTCCACCAACTGTTCCACATCGTCACCACTCACCTCTAACCCCAAAGACTTGCCCAATTCCACAATTTCTTCCAAAACAGGCTCAGGCTCAGGGTTCTGAGGCTCAGCCCCAAAACCTTCAAAATCCCTCTCTAGGACACAGTCTGGCCACAATTTTCTCCAGGCAGAGTTCAAAGTCCTGGTAGTCACTCCCTCCCAAGCCTTACCTATAAGGTGTACACAATGCAGCATATGGAAATGTTTTTTCCAAAATTCTCTTAGGGTTATGTTCATGTCTGTGGTCACATCAAAGCACTTTTGAAACATTGCTTTGGTATAGAGTTTTTAAAGTTGGAAATGACCTGCTGGTCCATGGGCTGGAGGAGGAGTGGTATTAGGGGCAAGAACTTCACTTTGATGAATTTAAACTCCTCCACAATTTTCTCTACCAAGTTTGGAGGATGACAAGGAGCATTGTCCATTATCAGGAGGCACTTAAGTGGCAAATTATTGTCCCAAAAGATATTTCTTCACACTGGGGCCAAACACTTCATTGAACCAATCTAAGAAAATGTCCTTTGTGACCCAAGCCTTTTGTTAGACTTCCACATCACACACAAGTTAGACTTGCTGACACCGCATCTGCCAAACACTCGGGGATTTTCAAAAGATACACCAGTAAAGGCTTCACTTTGCAATCACCACTGGCATTGGCACACAGCATCAAAGTTAGCCTGTCTTTCATAGGCTTATGTCCTGGCTGTGCCTTTTCCTCCTGAGTAATGTAGGTCCTGTTGGGCATTTTCTTCCAAAACAGGCCTGTTTCATCACAATTAAACACTTGTTGGGGGGGGAATTGTTCAGCCTCTAGGTACTCCTGGAATTCAGGAACATATTTTTCAGCCGCACTTTTGTCACAACTGGCTCCCTCACCATGCCTCACAACACTATGTATGCCACTTCGATTCTTAAATTTGTAAAACCAGCCTCTGCTGGCTTTAAGTCGCTCACTTCAGCACTCGTTGCAGGCATTTTCTTAAGGAGATCATCATGCAACTGCCTTGCTTTTCACTATTATTCCCTCCGAAACAGTATCTCCTGCTAACTGTTTCTCGTTGATCCACACCAACAACAACCTTTCCACATTTTCCAGCACTTGTGGTCTCTGTTTTGTGATCACAGATGCACCTTTTGCAACAACAGCTTCCTTGATTTTACTTGAATATTTCTTATCCACAATGGTAGCGATGGTAGAATAGGGTTTACCATACAGACTGGCTAGCTCACTGATACGCACTCCACTTTCATATTTTTCTATTATCTCCTTCTTCACTTCTATCGTACATATATTTCTGTTCCTCTTTGCCACAGGCTTAGCACTAGGATCTTTCCTTGGACCCATGGTAGCTTATTTAGCAGTTGCAAGCACTAAAAACAGCAGTGGAATAATGACAATATACTGGTATGAATGCGTGGGTGTGGGTGGGTGGTCGCTCTCGCTTGTAAACAATAGCACTGACGCTCCCTGGAGTGCGCGCTCAGCTGGGCGCCAAGCGGACAGGTCCGGTACGAATGTCGGTAAACGAAGCAAACATCGTAAGTCACAAACAAATTTCTTACGTTATAAATATCGGTTACCGAAAATAACGTAAGATGATAACATCGTAAGCCGGGGTTCCACTGTAATTGTTTTAAATTGTTATCTCACTCAATTAGTTGCATTGCTGCAATAAATTGCTACAATTAATTGATATGTTCAACTTATATTCAAACTTTAAAACTTAGATATGCAACTTTACTTATTTTATAAATTATCAACCATAACTTTTTATTATTTTATTATTATTATTGCTTTAATTTGTTTAATCTGATTTAATTAATTTTATAATGAAGACAAAAGTACAAAACTATGTTCAAATTTCATAGCTTAAATACTCACCTTTACTCATTGTATACTATCTACAAAAATTCTTACAATTTAGTTTTAAGTTAATTTTAAGTCTGCCCAAAATGCCCTGCATACTAGGGGCTTTTGGCATGTACACCTCATGTAATCTCAATAACCAAATGTAATTCTTTGTATCATGTCCAAATAAAAATATTATTATTATTATTATTATATTATTATTATTATTATTACTTACTGAAGGACTCGACTGACTTACTGAATGACTCGACTGACTTACTGAATGACTCGACTGACTTACTGAATGACTCGACTGACTTACTGAATGACTCGACTGACTTACTGAGCATGACTCGACTGACTTACTGAATGCTCGACTGACTTACTGAATGACTCGACTGACTTACTGAATGACTCGACTGACTTACTGAATGACTCGACTGACTTACTGAATGACTCGACTGACTTACTGAATGACTCGACTGACTTACTGAATGACTCGACTGACTTACTGAATGACTCGACTGACTTACTGAATGACTCGACTGACTTACTGAATGACTCGACTGACTTACTGAATGACTCGACTGACTTACTGAATGACTCGACTGACTTACTGAATGACTCGACTGACTTACTGAATGACTCGACTGACTTACTGAATGACTCGACTGACTTACTGAATGACTCGACTGACTTACTGAATGACTCGACTGACTTACTGAATGACTCGACTGACTTACTGAATGACTCGACTGACTTACTGAATGACTCGACTGACTTACTGAATGACTCGACTGACTTACTGAATGACTCGACTGACTTACTGAATGACTCGACTGACTTACTGAATGACTCGACTGACTTACTGAATGACTTAACCCCCTTTGGGGGTCCAAGGGGTCTCTCTGAAACTCGTTCTCAGGGTCCACGAATTTAAAAAAAAAAATTCTTATGAAATGATAGAGAATCTTTTTCCGATCATAACGCCACAAACATTATGAAATTTGATCGAAAACTAACGGAATTAGGCATTCGCAAAGTTAGCGGTATCCATGACATTTATGCATCGGCGATTTCGCCCACTTTGAGCTCTATTTTCGGCAAATTCCAATGTTTCAGTCTACTAAAATTATAGCTATTTCGCTAGAACTCCATTTCTTCTATCGATTGAGTACAAGAAACCAATTTCAACTACCCAAAATAGTGGTCAGAAAATGGCAATTTAGCCAATTTCACACAAATTTCAAACGATGGCAATTTCAAAATAGGGTCCATAATAAACAAGGCAGACATTCCTGGCACTAAAATAACATCTTCTCTGTTCATTAGTCACATCTCCTGGCCCCTCTTACATTACTTTTGCTTTCCATTTTGAATTTTTATTCTCACAAAAAATAGAAGATTTACTGTTATGTATACAACTGCATCATTGTAAAAATGGTATAAATAATATCAGCACACTTGTGCAAGAATATTAGACTCTCCAATTGATGTGTATTGGACACATGGTGTGATTTGTTTACTCTTGAACATCGGCCAAAATCAAACATTTTCGCTACTTTACGTTCAGTTTCAAGGTACGTACTTGTCATCGTGAAACCAGTCAAAATTATCTCTATTTCTGTAATATATCATCTATTCTATAAAATGAGACTTAAGAAAACGAGAATACAAGCATAAATACCATACGAAAATAGACTGCAATGTCGCTGTTTTAAACCAAAAACACGGTCAGAGTTTTTTTTCCTCATTATGCACTGTGTGGTGCAGGATTTTTTTTATACTGTGCACATTGACCGCAATGCCATGGCATGCCAGTGGCTCTCCTTGCATTACAGTTTTATAATTGTATTATATTTGTAACTACCAATAACATTGTACACTTGTAACATGCATTGAAATAAAAATTATTATTATTATTATTATTATTATTACAGACCCATTCTATCACATCTAGGCCTAACAGCCTGTTTCTGCTTGATTTGAGGGCGCTAGAATTTAGGCGTACTAGTACGTCAATAACCCCAGGGCGTAAGCCGTACTAGTACGACCAAAACCTCGAAAGGGTTAAAGTTAGACACTCAGTACAACCATCGACTACAGTTCCAGAACCTCTACCATCCACCTCAGCCCAGGAGGGCCACAGCGTAACTCTCCACTCTCTTCACAATCATCCACAAACACCAGCATCCACAATTTAAGGTAAGAAATACTATTATTTCTGTTACATTTGTAGTCTTAAGCAGTAAAAACAACATAATACATCATGATAATGAACTACAATTACATATTCACTTTTATTTTTGTAAGATCTGTTGGTCTAAAAAAAAGTTGTTTGGCTTTTTGGGGGCTCCCAGGAACGTAGGCAGTATTCCAGCCTAGAGAGAACAAGCGATTTGAAGAGAATTATCATCGGCTTTGCGTCCCTAGTTTTGAAGGTTGTCATTATCCATCCTATCATTTTCCTAGCAGATGAGGTAGGTGCATTGTTGTGGTCTTTGAAGGTGAGATTTTCTGACATTATCACTCCCAGGTCCTTCACATTTCTTTTTTGCTCTATTGTATGGTTAGAATTTGTTGTGTACCCTGATACATTTTTAATTTCCTCAAGTTTTCTATATCTGAGTAGTTGAAATTTCTCCTTGTTGAACTTCATATTGCTTTGAGTGGCCCATTTGAAGATTTGGTTGATATCCTCTTGGAGTCTTGCGGTATCTTCGATGGAGGTCACTGCCATGGCAATCCGGGTGTCATCCGCAAAGAAAGACTCAGAGCTGTGGCTTACATCTCTGTCTATGTCAGAAATGAGGATGAGGAATAGAATGGGAGCGAGTACTGTGCATTGTGGAACAGAGGTTTTCACTGTGGTTGCCTGGGTTTTTACTCTCTTTACTATTACTCTTTGTGTTCTATTTGTCAGGCAAGTTATAGATCCATCTACTAACTTTTCCTGTTATTCCTTTATCACGCATTTTGTGTGCTATTACACTATTGTCACCCTTGTCGAAAGCTTTTTGCAAAGTCTGTGTATACTACATCTGTATTTTGTTTATCCTCAACAGCATCCAGAACCTTGTCATAGTAGTCCAATAGCTCTCTCTGTCTGTCTCTGTCTATCTCTCTCTCTCACAAGTACACATAAGTACAGTTATTATACATAGTGTAAATTACCTAGGATAACCCAAAAATTCCAGGCAAAGTGCTATACAGTGCTTGTAGATATAAGTCATAATAAGCATGACTGGCAAGTAATACGCTTTTCACTTGCTCAGGAATCAGATGTGACGACTGCATCGTGTGTAATACCTGTTGGTTTACAAGCTGCTCCCTGAGACAGAGAGATAAGCAGATGGAAAGACACACCCAGGCAGACAAAGATAAGCACAGCTAGACAGACAGATAATCAGAGCCAGACAGACAGACATGTTTGTGTGTAACAGTGAAAACAAAGCCAGGGTTCCCTGGAGCAGTGCACGATCATCAAGTGTCACTCCACTGCTGCACTGTCAGCAGTTTAGTGACACTCGTCTTAACACCATGCTTCAAGGAGTTTCATATATACTCCAGAGTGTCTAAAACATTGCTGAGACTTATAAATACTTTCTATATATTTCTAGATACATGTAATAGGAAATTACTAAGGCAGGTGAAAATGTTCACCTGTCAGTGTGTTTGTGACTTTGAGTACTATTTCATTATGTAATGTTAGTGTCAGAACAAAGATTGGCTATGAAATCACAAGAACTACTATAAATTGTAATTATCAGAACATAAAAATGACTTAAATTAAAATAAAAACTAGAAAAAAAGGTATATCAGCAACACTTCTGCAAGCGCAGGACTCGATGTTGCCGACAGGTGAGCATCCAGTGCCAACTTTGCGGTCTTACATCTCAGTAAGTAGTGATCCTAAATTTTTTTTTTGTCTTATTACACAGAAAATTGCCCTTTTTTTTTTTTTCAAAATGTTCGGAGCGCTTGCAGTGAAAACGTAGATCTACGTTTGGACAGTTTAAGGCTTAAGGTAAGTATACCCTCATAATTGTCTACCTCACTTTTTGAGCAACACCACCTGTTTAGAAGTGACATCTTTTCCTTACCATATTCCACCATAGTCTGCCATGCTTGAAACTTTAATCCTCTAAACTTCTGCTGGTACCTTTCTGACAACATCTGATAAGCAAGTAAAACTACCTCCTTCAGTTTATTATAATAAAAAAGGTCACGTTCCTCTAGAGAACTAACTGCTTGTAACCCTTTACCAATTAACTGGGTTCGTGCTAATGTTGCCCATTCCTTGACCGGCCAATTTTGGGATCTGGCTGTCATTTCGAACAACAGGAAAAAATGGTCTGGGTCTTTCTCTAGGAATTTGGGCACAAATTTTATGGCATTGTCCAAATTCTCAAGGGATTAGTACCAAACTTGCACACGAGAGTCACTCCCTACGAAAGCAAAAGACTCGGCAGGCGATGTAACATCCCCCCAATGAAAAGCAGGGTTGCTACTAGCACGTTGAGAGACAACAAAATAAGTGTCAGGGGCCCAAGACTGTTCAACTGCCTCCCAGCATACATCAGGGGGATTAGCAACAAACCCCTGGCTGTCTTCAAGCAGGCACTGGACAGGCACCTAAAGTTGGTACCTGACCAGCCAGGCTGTGGTTCGTACGTTGGACTGTGTGCGGCCAGCAGTAACAGCCTGGTTGATCAGGCTTTGATCCAACATGAGGCCTGGTCACAGACTGGGCCGCAGGGGCCGTTGACCCCTGGAACACTCTTCAGGTAAATTAAATGCCTCTACCCACATTTCCATCAGCATGTACACCCAAATAAAGATACAAAAGGAGCCGGCAGACTGCAATGTCTAAACAAAACAAAACACATGTTAATATGGGGTTAGTCTCTAGCGGGTGCCATCGCTTGCCCTACTCTCCTGCCGAGACCATCTCACCCAGTTCCACCAGCCCTCACTCAACCAACAGAGCCCTGACCACATCAGAGCCCAGGTGAGCATACTGGTAAGCACTAAAGTAGCCTATGGCTTGAGTCATATAAAGGAATACAAAACTTAGCTTAAATACACTGCCCAAAATGCTCTGCATGTTAAGGGGCTTTCTTCATATACACCTAAATGTCATTCACCTCTTGACTAACATTGTATCATGCTGAAATAAATAATATAAATCTAGCACTTAGTTATGATTACAATAACAATTCAGTTTTCTTTCCTCTGTACTGTATTTTTCCACTTCCTTTTGAATGTCCTGGTTCCCTTTTTAACTTACATTATAATTGCCAGGTCCAAATCTAGAAGATAAGATGGAAATAGATGAGATAGTTGAAGGCAGTGTGTCTGGCGATGGCACGGCACCAAGTCACAGCAAAGCAACGGCTGATGGCATGGCACCAAGTGATAGTAAAGCGTCGGGTGATGGCACGACACCGAGTGACAGTAAAGTGTCGGATGATGGCATGGAGCTAAGCGAAGAACATGAGGAAAAAGAGGGCGCCAAATCAATCAAATGTGACGAGTAAGTTTCATCTGTAATTTTTTTTTTACTACATAAACCATATCACTGCAAAGTAGAGGAGAATAGAAAGAGGAAATTTATTTGCCTTTCTTAGTTGCTACATCTAAGAAATGGGTCTGCGTGGTCAATGTGTGCAGTAAAAAAAAATAGTCGCACCCGCATTGAATTGTGGGAATGCCATCTCGGTACTCTTTGTTCATCATGCCTCGCGGCAAGGAACCTCACACTCCCTGGTGAATTGGGACACTCTTCTTCCCAATTGATAGTTCTAACACTGTTGGAAGTGGATCTGAAGCGGGATTCTATGGTTTTGAACAATTTGTGACTGAAAGCAATGCTTAAGATATCGAAAATAGTGCCGAAAATCCTGATGACCATTCGAGTAGTGATGGTGAAGAATCATATTTACCAGTGAAGTGTCTGACTTTTTTGGGTTATCTTAGGTTCTCTACACATATGTTGCTATGTATGATAAGCTGTGAGCGGTAAATTTGGGCCTAGATATGAGAGAATACATGTATGTGGTAAGTGTGCACCACATAAAACAAATCCTGCAGCACACAGTGCATAATGAGAGAAAAAAAACTGAGACCGTAATTTTCGATTAAAACAACGACTTTGCAGTGTTTTTTCGTCTGCTTTTTATAGTTGTATTTGCGATTTCTTGGTCTCAATTGATAGAATGGAAGATATATTACAGAAATAGAGATGATTTTGATTGGTTTTAGTAATGGAAATGGCTTGAAACCGAGCTCAAAGTAGCAGAAATGTTAGATTTTTGCCGTTGTTCAAGAGTAAACAAATGACCTCACACGTCTAATATGCGCCAACTGGTGGGTCTAATATACGTTCACAAATGTGGTGATTTTATTTATACAATTATTACAATATTGCATAACAGTAAATCTTCCATTTTTTGGTTTGAATAAAAATTCATTATGTGAATAAAAAATCAAAATGGAATTCATTTGTGAAGACTGAAAACGTAATGAATAGAGGAAATGTTAGTTTAGTGCCAGGAATGCCTGCATTGTTTATTCTGCACCCTATTTTGAAATTGGAATATTTTGAACTTAGTGTTAAATTGGCTAAATTACCAATTTCCGATGACTTTACAGTGGACCCCCGCTATTCAAACTTAATCCGTTCCAGGAGCTAGTTCTCAATGCAAAATGTTCGAATGGCGATTTATTTTTTCCCATAAGAAATAATGGAATTACAATTAATCCGTTCCTGCTGGCTGGAGGCATGACAAAATAGTACTTCACTATGAAGCTATTATCAACTCGACAGCTTATTTATCTATCACAATTCATCTAATATGACATAATAAACAATATAAATAACATAAAAACCTGATATACACTCTAGAATGAATAAAATATGTATGTCATTACGAATGTGGTGGCGGGGAGGACAGTGGTGGCGGGCACACTTGGTCCAGCTATCAAAACATCTTCCCATTCTTTCCTCCTTCAGACGTGTTAGTATAAGAGAAAACAGAGTTTATAATGCTAAGTGCATTAGATCACTTCCAGTCTGCTTCAAGGAGTGAACAGAAATCATATGTGTCAGGCTGGTAACAGCAACAACAACTGGTTTGTTTACAAAACTCCTGAACCTTCATTTAATCTTGTTTACTCACCTCGCACTCTACATTAAGACTGCCTCTACCACCACTGCCTCTACCACCACTGCCTCAACCACCAGTGCCTCAACCACCACTGCCTCTACCACCACTGCCTCTACCACCACTGCCTCTACCACCACTGCCTCTACCACCATGCCTCTAACTGCCTCTACCACCACTGCCTCTACCACCACTGCCTCTACCACCACTGCCTCACACTTAATGAACAAACTCCAAACAATTATAATTAAGTGTGAAATGTCTGGATGAGCGTGCAGGGTATTGTTCTCTCGAGTGTAAACAATGCGGGACTGGCTCTCTAAGCGCCTGGGTGGACAGGTGATGAACGCACTTGTTCGAATCGTGATATTTTGTTCACATGGCGATATCGATTTTCTTGTTCTAATGACGATATGTTCTATTGCCGAGTTGTTCGAATAGCGGGGTCCACTGTATTTTGTAGTTGAAACAGTTGACTGGGCGATTTCTTGTGCTCAATCGAAATAATAGAAGTAATACTAGCGAAATAGCTAAGAATTTGGTTGACTGGAATAATGTAATTGGCCTAAAATGGGAGTCAAATTCGGCAAAATCGCAGTTGCGTAAATATTGCTGACACGTCAAAATTCACGAGAGCATAATTTCGTAAATTTTCCATCAAATTTCGTATTTTTGTTTATTACCATCAGAAAAAATTCTCTACCATTTCATAAGAAAAAATAACAAAAAAATGTTTTGAAAATTCTTGGACCCTGGTGCACACTTTGAAATTTGGCCTCTGGACTCTGAAAGGGTTAAGTGCAACAAAAGCTCTTTCCTGGTCACACGTTCACTCAAAGGGGACCTCTTTCTTGAGAAGCCGAGTCAAAGGTGTAGCTATGGTGGAAAATCCGGCTATGAAGGAGCGGACAGCATTCGCTGTTGTAGGTCTAGGGAATTTCTGCACAGCTGAGATTTTGGACTCTTCTCTTTTGCCATTCTGAGTCACTGTGTGGCCCAGAAACTTCATTTCTTTCTTAAAGAACTGGCATTTTGAGAGCTTTGCCTTGAGATTAACCTTGGCTAGTTTTCCTGTACCCGCTCAAATTTTACGAGATGTGTAGGGATATCCTGGGACATCACAATGAGATTGTCTAGGTAGACCATACACACTGAATGTGATTGGGCTTCGAAAAGCATCCTCTTGAACTGATAATGACCAGTAGGCATAGAGAATGTGGTTAATTCTTTACTTTGGTCGTCAAGAGGAATCTGCCAAAACCCTTGGAGGAGATAGAGTTGAAAAAACCTTATTGCCAATGTTCTGTAACAGGTCATTCAGAACTGGCAATGGGAATCGATCTGGAATCATGCATGCATGCATTTAGTTTTCTGTAATCAATGACAGGACGCCATGTTCCATCTTTCTTGGGAACAAGGATGAGCGGGCGTTCCACAGAGAAGTGGACTCCTCAGTAACTCCATCATGGAGCATCCTAGTAATGAGCTCTTCAGTGAAGACTGTCTGTGCATGAGGCAAGCAGTAGGCAGGCACATAAATATGTTTGGTGCCTTTATCAAGAGGGATACGGTGAGAAATAAGGGGTCAAACTCATGGGCTCACCGTCTAGGGCTACCGGAACGGGCACTATTAACCCTTAAACTGTCCAAACGTAGATCTACATTTGTACCACTGGCGCTCCAAACATAGATCAACGTTTTATTTTTCCTGCCTCCAAATTAGGCATGATTGGCCTGAGATGCCTGGTCAGTATAGAATGGGTCTTAACACTCAGCATGTGCAGTATTAAAAACTTGGGACCACTTAGTACCTTGTTGGAGCACCAGTTCAATTGAGCGCCAGCTAGAGCAAATTGTGTGGCAAACACCAGGGATTCACTGATGTCATGTCCTATTAACACTTCCCTTTTAAGAGGAAAGTTATGTTGATCCAAAGTTTAGTGTCTGTGAGATGGATGTGGCCATAAGTTATTGAGGAAATATCAAAAACCTCGATAATAACCCATGTGTAACATTTGTGCAACATCCTTTCATTTTTGATACCACTGGTAGTCATCCTGCCAGAATGTTCTATAACCTATGCCCTAAGTAAAGAGAAACGATTCTGAAACGTGTAATACGTATTCGGCTGGCCGGCTGGCTGGCTGGGGCTGGCTGGCTGGGGCTGGCTGGCTGGCTGGCTGGCTGGGGCTGGCTGGCTGGCTGGCTGGCTGGCTGGCTAACTGGCTGGCTGGCTGGCTGACTGACTGACTGACTGACTGACTGACTGACTGACTGACTGACTGACTGACACTGACTGCACTGACGACTGACCTGACTGACTGACTGACTGACTGACTGACTGACTGACTGACTGACTGACCGAGACTGACTGACTGACTGACTGACGACTGACTGACTGACTGACTGACTGACTGACTGACTGACTGACTGACTGACTGACTGACTGACTGACTGACTGACTGACTGACTGACTGACTGACTGACTGACTGACTGACTGACTGACTGACTGACTGACTGACTGACTGACTGACTGACTGACTGACTGACTGACTGACGCTGCACTGACTGCTGACTGACTGACTGACTGGCTGACGGACTGACTGACTGACTGACCTCGACTGAGCTGACTGACTGACTGACTGACTGACGACTGACTCTGACTGACTGACTGACTGACTGACTGACTGACTGACTCTGACTGACTGACTGACTCTGACTGACTGACTGACTCTGACTGACTGACTGACTCTGACTGACTGACTGACTCTGACTGACTGACTGACTGACTCTGACTGACTGACTGACTCTGACTGACTGACTGACTCTGACTGACTGACTGACCTGACTGACTGACTCTGACTGACTGACTCTGACTGACTGACTCTGACTGACTGACTCTGACTGACTGACTCTGACTGACTGACTGACTACTGACTGACTGACCTGACGACTGACCGGCACTGACTGACTGACTGACACTGACCGCGACTGACACTGACGCTGACGGACTGACTGACACGACTGGCCCGCACGACTGACTGACTGACGGCGCACTGACTGACTGACACTGACTGACTGACTGACTGCACTGACGACTGACTGCTGACACTGCACTGACTGACTGACACTGACTGACTGACTGACTGACACTGACTGACTGACGACTGACTGACTGACTGACTGACCTGACTGACGCGACACTGACTGACTGACTGTACTGACTGACTGACTGACTGACTGACTGACTGACTGACTGACACTGACTGACTGACTGACTGACACTGACTGACTGACACTGACTGACTGACTGACTGACACTGACTGACTGACTGACACTGACTGACTGACTGACTTGTCACTGTAAGCTCAGTGAGTTCATAGGTATAACCGTTTCTGCTCATGTGACCAACCGATGCAACCGTTAGCCCAATGTCAAAGGTCACCCATGTCAAGGTCAACCCTTTGAATGCTATGAGCCCTGCTCAGGCAGTGCCTCAGTTACCATCCGGAGACCGTGTATAGAAGAACCAGGCCTGCGACTCTTGAGATTCCACCCTGTCTAATTGCCCTTAACCCTTTGACTGTTTCGGACGTATATTTACGTCTTACGAGCCAATGTTTCGGACATATTTATACGCCTAAATTCTAGCGGCTTCAAATGAAGCGGGAGAAAGCTGATAGGCCTACATGTGAGAGAATGGGTCTGCGTGGTGGGTGTGCGCAGTATGACAAAATCGGGGACCCAGTGGTGCATTGTGGGAGCGCCATGTTTGTAGTCCTTGTTCACCATGCCTGGCGGTAGAAGTACCTCACTCCCGGCGATGGAGGCCTTCTCTTCCCAAGTGATAGTTCTAACAGCGATGGAAGTGCCAGTGAAAGTGAATTCCATGGTTTTCAAGAGGTGTGACCGAAAGCAGTGCCCAGGATAACATAATTAGTGATGAAAACCCAGATGACCCACAGCCTTCCACCTCTGGTGCTGGGCCGTCTCATTCACGTTCACCTGTACCAGAACGGAAGAGAAACTATTTCAACGTGTAGAAGACTCTGATGTGAGCAGTGTAAGTGATGATGACAGTGATTTCAAAGCTATTGAAAGCAGTTCTAGTGGCGACAGTGAGGGAGATTATTCTCCAGTGAAGCGGCAGTATGTACGACGCAACATGCGTTCTGGTAATGTGCCATATGCTATTCCAAGGAAAAGGAGTAAATCTCGGAGTACATCTCTTGGCCCTACACCACGAATTGATAGTGAAGATGACGATATTGTTACAATGGGGATGCGTAATGTGCGTGGGGCAGGTGGTGGTAGTGGTGGTGTTGGCGGTGGCATGAGTCATGTGCCACCACGGCGGGACCACGCTGCTACCCACGCTGCTAACTCAGCACAACCACCATCAACCACCCCCACACTTCCACAACCTGCACAACCACAACCTGCACAGCTACAACCTGCACAGCTACAACCTGCACAACCACAACCTGCACAACCACAACCACCTGTCAATATCCAGTACGCACCAGTAGACCGCATCTGGGATTGGCAGTAAGGTATTTAATTTGTTCCCAATCCCCATGACTTTGATGAAGCACAAAGTGTAATACGGCCATCGTGTACACTTGGGAACAATGCTACTGAACTGGAATGCTTTCAGTTATTCTTCGATGAACCCCTGATGGACATTATTGTCAGGAAAGCAACACATACTATGAGTACACCATGGCAAACACACTTCTTTCACCAAATTCGGCTACACCAGTGGAAGGACACAACTGTGGCAGAGATGTACTTGTTCTTTTTCCACAATAATGCTTATGCCACATGTTTATAAGCACACTGTCACCACATACTGGTCGACAAGAACGCCTGATTTCAACCCCAGGTTTTAGTGATATTATACCAGTGAATCATTTTTGATACTGTTGCGTATGCTTCACTTTTCTGATAAAACCAGGCCTGACGAAACGACAGGTTATATAAGATCAGGAATGTGTTCATGTACCTGAAACAAAAGTGTTGTATGTATTTTTATCCCTTCAGGAAGCTTGTTATTGATGAGTCTTTGATTTTGTTCAAAGGCAGACTGTCGTTCAAGCAGTATATACCAAGCAAGAGGAAACGCTTTGGTATAAAGTTATTTGTACTGTGTGATTGCAAAAGTGGTCTGGTTCTGGATCTAATTGTGTACACTGGCAGTAATACATTGAGAGATACCATGATGTGGTTAGAACAATGATGGAACCATATCTTGGTAAGGGGCATACATTATATACTGATAACTGGTACACGAGCCCTTTACTCAGTGATTTCTTGCGAGTGAACATGACAGGCGTGTGTGGCACAGTGCGTGCAAATCGTAAACATATGCCTAGGTTTGAGCTGGCACTTGTAGAGGTGAAGTGCAGGTGTTTGCTGCCAATGATATCATGGCATTTCGGTGGCAAGACAAACGTGATGTCACATTGTTGACATCAGTTCACAGACATGAAATGGTAGACAGTGGAAGACAGAATAGAGAGACCAATGAACCCATTCTAAAACCTGCAGCTGTGATGGACTACAACCTCAATATGCGCTTAGTGGACAAATGTGACATGCAGATTGGGTTTTGCTGATTGTGTACGCAAAAGTTATAAGTGGTACATAAAACTCTTTCCATCTTCTTGACATTTCCATGCTGAATGCTTATAACATGTACAAGTTGAAGCCCAACAAAAAACCCAAATATGGTGAATTTTGTTTTCAGTCATCAGACAAATAATATTCTAGTACCAAGGAACAACACCTGCAATTGACCAGCCCCCACAAAATTATCAACACATGCCCCCCGTCTGACGCCATCATACCCCATAAAACCCCCCCTTTCACAACTTTCAAGAAAAGTGCTCAGAAGAGGTGTTTTGTCTGTAAACCCCCACAAAACGCCCACAAAATTTCCCCCTTTTTTATGTGTGAGGAGAAAAAAACACCACTTTGCATATACCCATGTTTCAAAGAATTCCACAAGCTGCAGGAGTTCTTGGAAAGTGTCTATGACTGTACATTTGTATATATTATATAACAATAGTAATGAACATTTTTTTTTTTTGGTAAAAAGTTTTGTAAACAATAAAAAAGAAACGTATAAAGAAACAATATAAAGTTACGAAAAAAAAGAAAATAGTAAAAAAACAAGAAATCTACGAATGGAAGTAAAAAAAATTTATTGAGTGAGCGGATTCACGCTGTTGCCATACGTGGCTCATTTTCTGCCAACTTACGCCTCCATATCTCGGTGGTATTGAGGGAAAAATTTCTTTTTTTAAAAAAACCCAAATTTTGATAAGAAAAAAAAAAAAAAAAAATTTAATATTTTGCGACATGAAATGACAGTTTCAAAAAGGGGTTTTCCGACAGTAAAAGGGGGTTAATAGTGTCAGGAATAATCATACCTGAGAAATCAGGAGTGAATCCTGTGAAGGAAGGATTTGGGGGGAGAGAGTGGGCCATGTTTGGTGGTGTTATTGTCGGACCCGGGGGGTTTTGGAGGGGGGTTGATGATACACTGGGTCCTGCTGGGTTGACATGTTGAGTTGCAGAGTCCTTGGTTTTTTTTTTTTTATACTGTTTTTTCCCCGGCGTTTTTTTCATAGTATCACTGAAGTAGCTACTGGTGCAGCGATGGAGGAGAAAGCTTTATTTCCCAGAGCTTGGGTTGAGTGTTCGTCTGGCAGCGGAGGCGGTGCTTGGTTTGCAGGGCTGTCTTCCCTAGATCATAAATTTGTCAAGGTTTGGGTAGCAGTACTGGTATTTGTGTCATTTTGTGTTCTTCATGTCTGCAGTTGTAGCCTTCACTGTGGGCCATCCACAATGAGCATTCGTTGAAAACGAGAATACAACCATGAATCCCACACGAAAATACACCACAGTCGCTGTTTTAAACCAAAAAGCTCCTTTTTTCTCTCGGCACTGCATGCTGCAGGATTTTTTTATACTGACTCATGTCAATCATTCTCTCTCAGGTAGGCCTACCAACTTTCTCCTGCAAGATTTGAAGTTGCTAGAATTTTGGAGTTTTATTAGGGACTGACACTGGTCTTGAAGCCTTGATACAACGGGACCGACCCCAAAAGGGTTAACAGTTAAATATCTTGCTTCATTGTTTGTTGTAATACTTTTGATTTATAAAAATTATTACTGTGAATAATATTTGTTTATAATACATTTGATCTTCCCCTATATTTGTATATACAGGACCCCGGATTACTTACTGCTTCAAACTCAAACAATTATATAAGTGTATTTTCTTTTATAAGTGCTTTTGTAAGTGTATTTTTGGGGGTCTAAAAGGACTAATCTAATTTACATTATTCCCAGGGAACAAATTCATTCGGTAACTGTAATTCTGAACAGAATTCTGGAACGAATAATGACTTAATCCGGGGTCCACTGTATGTTGCTTGTATACTGCCTTTAAATTTCCTGCTTTGTGTAATGCATTGTATTCCACATCAATTTGGATTATTGTACCATATGGTAAAAATGTCCCTATTTCATGTTTATGCTGGGAGTTTCTCTTGTATTTGAGTACAGTAGACAGTTATATACAGTATCATATCCCTTGGAAACATCAAGAAGATAAATCAGTTTTAGATAAACTCGAAGAACTTGTGGGAAAAATAGGTTACTATATTGGGAGCCCCAAAAACCAAATTTTTTTTTTTTTTTAGACCTCTAGATCTACAAGATTAAAAGTGAATATGTAATTGTTGTTCATTGTCAGTGGATGTAATATGTTGTTTTTACTGTTTAAGACTAAAAATGCAACAGAAATAATAGTATTTCTTACCTTAAGTTGTGGTGCTATGTTTGTGGATGATTGTGGATGATTAGGATGATTGGGGATGATTGTGATGATTGTAGATGATTGTGAAGAGAGTGGAGTTATGGCTAAATTCACTGGGCTGAGGTAGATGGTAGTTCTGGGTACTGAAGTCGATTGTTGTACTGGAGTGCATAAATTTGCAATGGATTTCTGGGTCATTTTACCTTGCACATTATACGGCTGACAGTAAGGCATCAGCTGCTCTAGACACGTTTTAGAGCACTGCTTCTAGATTTGAGGGTCCTCAATGAAAGTCTGACTTTCAGTAAAGTGAAGTCACATCAGTAAATCAGTCAGCAAGTCAGTTATGTCAGTCAGTCATTCAAATGTCAGTCAGTGAGATGACATCCCAGGTTATTCATTACTCATATATTTACCTCATTTTTAATTGTACAAACTGACTTCTTCATTAAGGCCATATAGGCCTCTTGTCTGATATCTTGTCTTTCTTCATAAACCCAAGATCTTTATCACATATCTTTCTGCCACTTTCAGCAACACTCGTGAGATGTTCAATACTGGATGCCATGATTGCTTGGCAGATACAAGATATGGCAATTAAAAGATCAATTCACAAACACAGCTAGCTCCTAGGGAGAGAATCATACTAGACATGTATGCATGAAGCTGCTGATGGGGGTGGCAGGGGGATGGTGGTAGGCTGGTCTCTCCCCCGCTGACAGTGGTCTAGCCCACAGCCAGGCGGCAGCCTGAGCTGGGGAAATTATTTCCCACCCGCAAACACCACTTGCGATTGTCTCTACGTTCGTCTTTTTGCAGTAAGAAGCTGCGCACACTTCTGAATATACTGCAATGTTGATGTTATTCACTAAACGCACTGGAACAGAGTTCTTATCTTATTTCCTGACATTAGTGGAGATTAAAATTAAAAACAACGGACGCGAACGACTAATGTCTCTGTTGATTTACGTCGCCTCACGCCGCATGACCCCTAGAGTCGTATGACCTCTATGGAGCCTGTATTCAATTTGTCCCTCATGCTGCCTTGTGGCTCGTGCCTCGTGCAGCCACGAGGTGCCTCGTGGTGCTGTGGTCAGCACAATTCTTGACACACTGTTGACAGTACATCTGGCTTGAATTAAATTGTTTTTCTCAGCCAGACGCACCTCCTCTGACCCTTTCCTAAGGGAGGAAAGGGTGAGGGCCCTTACCAAGGGTAGTAAGGGCGCATACCCCAGCTTTGGAGAATTTTCTCCACAACAGTGGCCTGGAGGCGGTACACGGTACAGTGGTCTGGAGGCGGTACACGGTACAGTGGTCTGGAGGCTGCACACGGTACAGTGGCCTGGAGGCTGCACACGGTACAGTGGCCTGGAGGCGGTACACGGTACAGTGGCCTGGAGGCGGTACACGGTACAGTGGTCTGGAGGCGGTACACGGTACAGTGGTCTGGAGGCGGTACACGGTACAGTGGCCTGGAGGCGGTACACGGTACAGTGGCCTGGAGGCGGTACACGGTACAGTGGTCTGGAGGCGGTACACGGTACAGTGGTCTGGAGGCGGTACACGGTACAGTGGCCTGGAGGCGGTACACGGTACAGTGGCCTGGAGGCGGTACACGGTACAGTGGTCTGGAGGCGGGACACGGCACCATAACCTGAGTAAAGAAAAATAAAACAGTATGTAAGGTTTTTTACATGTGTCTATTCATCTTTTTTTTCTATTGTCAGTTTGTTTTCAAAATGAAATGAAAAATACAAAATATATGAGCAATACTAAGCGAAATAATTCATCTTACCTTGATAATTAAAGATGCGTAAATCGAAGCAACTAAAGATGCTAATTTCCCCTGCCGACTTTCCTTCAAGTTAAGGAGAAAGAAAGCAAGACACGAAGAGGTCAACAAAATCCCGAGAAATCTTCCCATAGCCCCAGTTATACAGACTCGATAGCAGCCAGACGCATCCAGATCGAGAAACGACTATGTTAACTTGAACAGAAAGAAAGAAGATAGTGTGGGAATACACACCTGCGTCCGCAATAAATACGCATCATGTGACGCGTTATTTGATCATTTTCACGAGGTGAGATGATGATCCAGCTGGCCTGAGTCCAATGACCAAAAAGTCGAGAGCACAGCACGGCTGAAAAGTGTCTTCCAGCACAGCAAAGCACACAGCAGTGACCCTAACACTGCATATGACACAACAGCAACCTCCAGCACATCAAAACACACAAGTGATTTCCAACACAGCGGAACACTGTCCTCCAGCACAGCAAGATGCAACGTCACCTACAACACAGAAACACACAAAAATGACTTCCAGTACAGCAGACCTCATAAAAGTGACCTCCAGCAGCACAGCCAAACACTACAATGACCTCCAGAACAGCAGAACACACCATAATGACCACCACAGCAGAACACATTACCATGACCTATAGCACGTCAGAAGAAAAGCTCTATCACGGTAAAACACACCGTCGTAGCCTCTAAGACAGCTAAACACACAACAGTGACCCATGCACAGCCAGAAAATAAAGTGACTTCCAATGCAGCGGAACGCATTACCGTGAACTTGACCACAGTAGGAGTGACCTCTTACACCGCCGCAGACCAGTGACACCGCCGCAGACCAGTGACACCGCCGCAGACCAGTGACACCGCCGCAGACCAGTGACTTTCAACACGACAGAGCACCTCGCTGTGAACTTTTACACAGCAGAACACATAACAGGAACTCCCTCTCCCACAAGCAGACTCATCTCAGGGGATAATATAAACAGGGGAAATAATTAGTCTTGGTCGAGCGAAGAGTTATAGAGCCCAAGACAGTGAGTTAAGAGAGGGAGAGGGAAGGGGGAGGGAGACTGGTCCACTACTCTCCCTTACCTCACCTAGCCACTCCCTGACCTTCCTCCTCACTTCTCACATATCTCAATGCTCCCCTCACCTCCCTTCTTACCCATCTCACCTACCTCAACACCCTAATTACTTTCCTCCTCACTTCCCCACCTCTGTCACCTACCTCGCCACTCCATCACCTCCCCACCTTCCTCACCTCATCTCCCTCCATGTCTTCCTGTCTTTCCTGGGTCAGGATGGTGTTGACTGGAGAGGACACAGGGGGTGGGAAGGAGGGGAGGAAGGGAGGGTGGGAAGGAGGGGAGGAAGGGAGGGTGGGAAGAAGGGGAGGAAGGGAGGGTGGGAAGGAGGGAGGAAGGGAGGGTGGGAAGGAGGGAGGAAGGGAAGGTGGAAGAAGGGAGGAAGGAGGAAAATATTGTGAGTATGCAAAACTTACTCTTGGTAGAATTAATAATAAAACTGACTGCAGCAACAGATTTTCACGTTGTCATCAATGTGTGTGTGTGTGTGTGTACTCACCTAGTTGTGGTTGCAGTGGTCAATACATAGCTCCTGTGTGTGTACTCACCTAGTTGTGGTTGCAGGGGTCAATACATAGCTCCTGTGTGTGTACTCACCTAGTTGTGGTTGCAGGGGTCAATACATAGCTCCTGTGTGTGTACTCACCTAGTTGTGGTTGCAGGGGTCAATACATAGCTCCTGTGTGTGTACTCACCTAGTTGTGGTTGCAGAGGTCAATACATAGCTCCTGTGTGTGTACTCACCTAGTTGTGGTTGCAGGGGTCAATACATAGCTCCTGTGTGTGTGTGTGTGTGTGTGCGTGTGCGTGTGCGTGCGTGCATGCATGCGTGCGTGCGTGTGTGTGCTTCTTGCCTAATAAGGCAAGCGAAAACTTATATATATAATTTCGCAAAAATCATTCTGAACCTAACGAAAAAAAAATATTTCATTGTATTTGTTTATTATTAAATTATTGTAAACTTATGTAAAATATATTTACTTGGGTTAGGCTAAATTAAATTGCACTTGTTGTAATAAGGTTAGGTAAGTTTTCTAAGGTCCTTTTGGAACAAAATTATTAATTTTTACATTAACATAGATGAAAAAAATATATCTTTAAACGTACAAGAGAAAATTTTAGAAAGGACTTAATTTTAAATGAGTTCTTGCTAACTGACCAGTTTTACCTATTCGGCCCGACATATACATACATATATTGACAGTCATCAGATATGAATAAATTACAGTGAATGATGAATGAGGTTGTTCTCTTTGCACTAGAACAGACTTTATGTATCTTTAAAGTGAGTTACTACTGTATCAGGTGTGTGTGTGTAAACACATAGCTGGGCCCACCTATCTGGGTTTGCCGGGGTCGAACCACAACACTTGATCCTTCTTTAACTCTTGTCTGACCGCCTTTATTGATTCCTTATGCTGGTGGAAGACTCGTGTTCCAGTGAATACGAACTACCTTCTTCAGTTCTTCGGAAGAAGAACGGAATGGTGACCTCCCATTCCCCAATCACTTCCTCCTTAAAACTATTAAGACTGACACGGGAAGGTTAAACTATTAAGACTGACACAGGAAGGTAAAACTATTAAGACTGACACAGGAAGGTAAAACTATTAAGACTGACACAGGAAGGTTAAACTATTAAGACTGACACAGGAAGGTTAAACTATTAAGACTGCCACGGGAAGGTTAAACTATTAAGACTGACATAGGAAGGTAAAACTATTAAGACTGCCACAGGAAGGTAAAACTAATAAGACTGCCACGGGAAGGTTAAACTATTAAGACTGCCACGGGAAGGTAAAACTATTAAGACTGACACAGGAAGGTAAAACTATTAAGACTGACACAGGAAGGTAAAACTATTAAGACTGCCACGGGAAGGTTAAACTATTAAGACTGACACAGGAAGGTAAAACTATTAAGACTGACACAGGAAGGTAAAACTAATAAGACTGCCACGGGAAGGTTAAACTATTAAGACTGACACAGGAAGGTAAAACTATTAAGACTGACACAGGAAGGTAAAACTATTAAGACTGACACAGGAAGGTAAAACTATTAAGACTGCCACGGGAAGGTTAAACTATTAAGACTGACACAGGAAGGTAAAACTAATAAGACTGCCACGGGAAGGTTAAACTATTAAGACTGACACAGGAAGGTTAAACTATTAAGACTGAAACAGGAAGGTAAAACTAATAAGACTGCCACGGGAAGGTTAAACTATTAAGACTGACACAGGAAGGTAAATCTATTAAGACTGACACAGGAAGGTAAACTATTAAGACTGCCAGGAAGGTTAAACTATTAAGACTGACAAAGGAAACATGACTGACACAGAAGGTAAACTATTAAGACTGCCACGGAAGGTTAAACTATTAAGACTGACACAGGAAGGTTAAACTATTAAGACTGACACAGGAAGGTAAAACTAATAAGACTGCCACGGGAAGGTTAAACTATTAAGACTGACACAGGAAGGTAAAACTATTAAGACTGACACAGGAAGGTAAAACTATTAAGACTGACACAGGAAGGTAAAACTATTAAGACTGCCACGGGAAGGTTAAACTATTAAGACTGACACAGGAAGGTAAAACTATTAAGACTGCCAGGGGAAGGTTAAACTATTAAGACTGACACAGGAAGGTTAAACTATTAAGACTGACACCGGAAGGTAAAACTAATAAGACTGCCACGGGAAGGTTAAACTATTAAGACTGACACAGGAAGGTAAAACTATTAAGACTGACACAGGAAGGTAAAACTATTAAGACTGACACAGGAAGGTAAAACTATTAAGACTGACACAGGAAGGTAAAACTATTAAGACTGCCACGGGAAGGTTAAACTATTAAGACTGACACAGGAAGGCTAAAACTATTAAGACTGCACGGAAGGTTAAACTATTAAGACTGACACAGGAAGGTAAAACTATTAAGACTGACACAGGAAGGTAAAACTATTAAGACTGACACAGGAAGGTAAAACTATTAAGACTGACACAGGAAGGTAAAACTATTAAGACTGACACAGGAAGGTAAAACTATTAAGACTGACACAGGAAGGTAAAACTATTAAGACTGCCACGGGAAGGTTAAACTATTAAGACTGACACAGGAAGGTAAAACTATTAAGACTGCCACGGGAAGGTTAAACTATTAAGACTGACACAGGAAGGTAAAACTATTAAGACTGACACAGGAATGTAAAACTATTAAGACTGACACAGGAAGGTAAAACTAATAAGACTGCCACGGGAAGGTTAAACTATTAAGACTGACACAGGAAGGTAAAACTATTAAGACTGCCACGGGAAGGTTAAACTATTAAGACTGGACACAGGAAGGTAAACTATTAAGACTGCCACGGGAAGGTTAAACTATTAAGACTGACACAGGAAGGTTAAACTATGAAGACTGACATAGGAAGGTAAAACTATTAAGACTGACACGGGAAGGTAAAACTATTAAGACTGCCACGGGAAGGTTAAACTATTAAGACTGACACAGGAAGGTAAACTATTAAGACTGACATAGGAAGGCAAAACTATTAAGACTGACAAGGAAGGAAAAAACTATTAAGACTGACACGGGAAGGAAAACTATTAAGACTGACATAGGAAGGTAAAACTAATAAGACTCCACGGGAAAGAGTTGATGCTATCAGAAATCTTTCCTATAAGGAAAGATTTCTGATACTTGGCATCAACTTTGTCATCCTTCTTTTTATGTGTTCCAGTGCATCCATATCCATTCTGTTATACGGTGACCAGACCCGTGCACCACTGTTGTTATCCGGTGACCAGACTCGTGCACCACTGCTGTTGGTAGCTGCGGATTCAGACCCGTCCACCACTGTTGTTATACGGTGACCAGACCCAAAGACCACTGTTGTTGCCATCCGGTGACCAGACTGGGCACCACTGTTGTTATACGGTGACTCGGCCCCTGCGCACCACTGTTGTTATAGGGGCACTGACCCGTGCAGTACTGTTGTTAAAATGGTGACCAGACCCGTCCACCACTGTTGTTATACGGTGACCAGACCCGTGCACCACTTGTTATACGGTGACCAGACCCGTGCAGCACTGTTGTTATACGGTGACAGACCCTGTGCACCACTGTTGTTATACGGTGACCAGACCCGTGCACCACTGTTGTTATACGGTGACCAGACCCGTGCACCACTGTTGTTATACGGTGACCAGACCCGTGCACCACTGTTGTTATACGGTGACCAGACCCGTGCAGCACTGTTGTTCAGGACTGGTGACCACGTGCACCACTGTTGTTATACGGTGACCAGACCCGGCACCACTGTTGTTATACGGCACTTCAGACCCGTGCACCACTGTTGTTATACGGTGACCAGACCTGTGCAGCACTGTCGTTATACGGTGACCAGACCCGTGCAGCACTTGTTATACGGCAGACCAGACCCGTGCACCACTGTTGTTATACGGTGACCAGACCTGTGCACCACTGTTGCTATACGGTGACCAGACCCGTGCACTCAGAGCAGCAGTGGGGACAGACCGTGCAGCACTGTTGTTATACAGTGACCAGACCCGTGCAGCACTGTTGTTATACGGTGACCAGACCCGTGCAGCACTGTTGTTATACAGTGACCAGACCCGTGCAGCATAATTTAAATGAGGCCTAACCTATGATTATGTCGCTTTTATTCCCCATCTATGTCGTTTAAGTAGATTGCAGAACAACTAGGGGCCCAACACTGACCCCTGTGGAACACCGCTTGTGACGCTTTCCTACTCTGATTTCTCCCCATTTATGCAAATTCTCTGCTGCCTATTTGTCAACCATGCCTCTATCAAGGAAAAAAATTACTTCTATTCAGTGTGCCTTAATTTTTCTCAATAGTCTCTGATGAGGGACTCTATGAAAAGCCTTACTGAAGTCCATATGAACAATATCATATTCATTATTATAATCTACCTCCTCAAACACCTTAGCGAAAAAGTTAATAAATTCGTAAGGCAGGAATGCCCTTTGTAAAACTGTGCTGAGATTCGTTGAATAATTTATGCTTTTCAAGATGGCTACGAATTGCCTCGGCAATTATTGATTCCATAAATTTTCCCACTATGGAGGTTAGGCATATTGGTCTATAATTCGAAGCTAGGACCCGTCACCTGCTTTGAAAATAGGTATTACATTTGCCATTTTCCATTTATCTATCACCATGCCAGTTTGTAATGATATGTTGAAAAGATTAGCCAAAGGTTTGTTAAGCTCCTCTTTGCATTCCTTTAGAACCCTTGCGTACAGTTCATCAGGGCCTGGGGATTTGTTAGGTTTTAATTTATCTATTTGTCTAAGGACCATGTCAGTTGTGACCCTAATCGTGCATAGTTTATTATCATCCTGTTCTACATAATTGATTATTTCTGAATATCGCTTAGTATCTTCCTGTAAAAACTGAGAAGAAGTAAGTGTTAAAAATTCTACACATTTCCTTATCACTGACGGTGAACTGACCTGAGTAACTTTTGAGTGGGCCTAGCTTGTCCCTAATCTTACTTCT
>WNWK01009678.1:0-42500 GCA_009830355.1 Cherax destructor | reverse complement strand
AAAGAGTAAGGTGATGAGGATAACAAAAAGATTAGGTGATTAAAGATTGGATGTCAGATTTTAGGGAGAGAGTATGGAGGAGGTGAATGTATTTAGATATTTAGGAGTGGACGTATCAGCACATGGCTCTATGAAAGATGAGGTGAATCATAGAATTGATGAGGGTAAAAGGGTAAGTGGTGCACTTAGGAGTCTGTGGAGACAAAGAACTTTGTCCATGGAAGTAAAGAGGGGAATGTATGAGAGTATAGTTTTTCCAACACTCTTATATGGGTGTGAAGCATGGGTGGTGAATGTTGCAACAAGGAGAAGGCTGGAGGCAATGGAGATGTCATGTCTGAGATCAACGTGTGGTGTGAATATAATGCAGCGAATTCGTAGTGTTGAAATTAGCATGAGGTGCGGGATTACCAAGACTATTATCCAGAGAGCTGAGGTTGTTGAGGTGGTTTGGACATGTAAAGAGGTTGGAACAAAGTAGAATGGCTTTGAGAGTGTATTAATCTATAGTGGAGGGAAGGCGGGGTAGGGGTCGGCCTAGGAAAAGTTGGAGGGAGAGGGGGTAAAGGAGGTTTTGTGTGCGAGGGGCTTGGATTTCCATCAAGAATACATGAGCATATTTGATAGGAGTGAATGGAGACAAATGGTTTTTAATACTTGACGTGCTGTTGGAGTGGAAGCAAAGTAACATTTATGAAGGGATTCAGGGAAACCGGCAGACCGGACTTGAGTCCTGGAGATGGGAAGTACAGTGTCTGCACTCTGAAGGAGGGATGTTAATGTTGCTGTTTTATAAGTGTAGTGTAAAGCACCCCTCTGGCAAGACAGTGATGGAGTGAATGATGAGGAAACTTTTAGTTTTTTTGGGCCACCCTGCCTTGGTGGGAAACGGCCGATGTGTTAATATAAAACATATAGCATTAGAGTTCTAGTGGACAAGATTCTAATGCTCTGTTTATTCATGTGAGAGATTTTAACCATCCAATCGATTTTCAAAAAGCTGAGAATGTTGAATCAAGCAAGTCTATGGTCGAGAGGAATATAATAGAATCATGTTTCATAAAAAAACAGTTTTGAAAATAATATGAATATTTCTTTTAGTTCATATAAATTTGATACATTTACAATTAATAATATTTGGGGAGAATTTAATGATACATCAGACAAGTAAAAATTCGTATTGCTTGGGTAGAGTATCAGTTGTGTGTTGTGACGTGACTGTGAGGTGTAGTCTTGCTCTTATCTGCCTTCCTCTTGATTTATTTTCAAAGTTCCTTGATAAAGTGAAAAGCCACGAAAGTGCCGGCACTCTGAAGGAGGGGTGTTAATGTTGCAGTTTTATAACTGTAGTGGAAAGCACCCCTCTGGCAAGACAGTGATGGAGTGAATGATGATGAAAGTTTTTCTTTTTCGGGCCACCCTGCCTTGGTGGGAATCGGCCGATGTGTTAATAAAAATAATAAAAAAAAAAAAAAATATATATATATATATATATATATATATATATATATATATATATATATATATATATATATATATATATATATATATATATATATATATATATGCAAGACAACCACTATGAAAAATAGAGGAATTCCAAGCGCTTTCGTGACTACTCACATTATCAAGGACCTATAAATGGAAACATGATAAACAGGCTTATAAAGGGCAAGACTACACCTCACAGTATATATATATATATATATATATATATATATATATATATATATATATATATATATATATATATATATATATATAATATATATATATATATATATATATATATGTCGTGCCGAAAATTTGTGTATGCAATAATTTCGCCAAAATCATTCTGAACCTAACGAAAAAATATATTTCATTGTGTTTCTTTATTAATAAATTAATGTTAACGTATCTAAAATATATTTTTGGGGTTAGGCTAAATTAAATTGCACTTGTTGTAATAAGGTTAGGTAGGTTTTCAAAGTTTCTCTTGGTACAAAATTATAAATTCTTAAATTAACATAAATGAAAAAAAAAAAAATCTTTAAACGTATAAGAGAAATTTTTAGAAAGGTCTTAATTTTAGATGAGTTCTTGCTAATTGACCAGTTTTACCTAATCGGCACGACATATATATATATATATATATATATATATATATATATATATATATATATATAGTATAATATAATTATTATAGTAATATATAGTGCATATAGCAGTCCAGTTAAGTTGAACGTATTCCTAGTAGAATATGAAAATTATAGAACTTCTATCAGTATGTTAAAATTTATATTGTTTCTTCATATTGGTAGAGCGCGAGACTAGATGTAACATGAAAGCTGCTGGAGGTGATAAAAGAGACAGCAGAGTTACAGTTGTTGCTGTTGATACAACCAGTCACGGGTGTGCTTGCTGTAAACTCGTCCTAAATATAAATATATTTTAGATACGTTAACAATAATTTATTAATAAACAAACACAATGAAATATATTTTTTTCGTTAGGTTCAGAATGTAGCATTGGGCTTGTTACATGCAAGTACCATCGTTTGAGTCCCAGTCCATTTTTCTGTTTATTCAGTTCATAATATATTCAACCCTTGCACTAAGACACTCCATCTTTAAATTTTAAAGTCTTGCTGAGAAAGCATTCTCTAATTATCTCACAAAGGTCAATACCCAATACTTTACGTTTGAAGCAACTCAGAAAATGCATTATCAAGTTATCATGGTTGATTGTTTGATAGCATTATAATGGGGCACTCACAAGATATCACGTGAAAACCAGTATTTCAACGTTCATAATTTCTTCTATAAAAAGGGCAAAATGGGACTTTTGGAAAATAAAATCAGTCCAAACAAATATATAAGACTGATCAGCGTTCAATGTTAAAGTAAATAAGTAAGTAAATAAGAGGTAAATAAGTAATATTTATTTACGCTTTGAATACATAACATAATTTTTTTCATTGCAATTTTGAGGCCAAACTAAACATAATGGACCTTATCCTGTCCACAAGTAGCATAAAACATTAATTAATGAAGCCTTTCAAAAAAGATATACTAAAATAAATAAAACTAGTAAATGCCCCTACACACTTTATTATCACTTCTCCATCGTCGAAATTTAATATCAATTGTATGAACGTTTGAAGTCAAGCAGCAAAGATTGTTTTAAGTTACCAGACCCATTTTAGGACTCATGGAATGGGTTTTACATCATTTGTCATGGGTCACCCCACATGTCAGTCGAATGAGTCTTTTCCATAATATGAACAAGTTAATACACGAACGTCAGGGAAAGGGGATAAAATCAGACAAGTCATTCCCAGCAGTATAAGGGTATCCCAATAGTATAAAAGCATTTCCCTCATAAGGCAGTATAGAGGTATTTCTAAAAGAATAAGAGCATTTCAGGCAGTAGTCTTTATTTACTAACCACCATTATTCTAGCATAATAGCAGTTTTATTTAGCATGTTCCGTACAGTTTTAAGGTGGGACAGAATTTGTTGTTATTATATTATCTTTCAAACTAATTATTTAATTTCACAAGATGTATATTACATGGTTTACAAGGAGTTTAACAAGCACATTTTTAAAGAGTGATTCAGTAAATCGAAGAATCTAACTAAGAAGCACCAACAAATATCTTTTTCAAAGTGTGGAGCAGCAGTCGTCGTTAGCCTCGTCGTATTGGGCCTCGTCGTATTGGTGGTCTTCGTCTGGATGGTCTCCTTATTATGGCACCCTGTGGAAGAAAATGTTCATTGATATTGACTTATTCTTCGTCAATAAATTAGACATGATAGTTGAAAAGATTACAATGATCGAGTTACAATATATGACTCGGATTTTTTAATGTAACCTCGTTTAAGGGAATTAGATACTTGGCCAAAAGCTTTACCAGAGCAGATATCCGATTCCAACACAGCAGTAACCTGGCGTCACTGAGTCATTTCATTAATATGATCCACATCACGTTATTTTCCCGACTAATAAGAACATAAGAAAGGAGGAACACTGCAGCAGGCCTGTTGGCCCATACTAGGCAGGTCCTTCACAATCCGTCCCACTAACAGAATATTTGCTCAACCCAATTTTCAATGCTACCCAAGAAATAAGCTTTGACAATTCTACCCACTCATGCGCAGTCATAAGAACATAAGAACATAAGAAAGGAGAACACTGCAGCAGGCCTGTTGGCCCATACTAGGCAAGTCCTTCACAATCCATCCCACTAACAGAATAATTGCCTAACCTAATTTTCAATTCTACCCAAGAAATAAGCTTTGAAGATTCTATTAACTCAAGTGCGAGTCCCACTCAAATCCAACCCCTCTCACTCATGAATTTATCCAACCTAAATTTGAAACTACCCAAGGTCCTAGATTCAATGACCCTACTAGGCAGACTGTTCCACTCATCAACTACCCTATTTCCAAACCAATATTTTCCTATATCCTTTCTAAATCTAAACTTATCCAATTTGAATCCATTATTGCGGGTTCTCTCTTGGATAGATATCCTCAAGACCTTATTTATATCCCCCTTATTAATACCCATCTTCCACTTATATACCTCGATCATGTCTCCCCTCATTCTACGTCTTACAAGTGAATGTAATTTTAGGGTCTTCAATCTTTCTTCGTAAGGAAGATTTCTAATGCTATGTATTAATTTAGTCATTCTACGCTGAATGTTTTCTAACGAATTTATGTCCATTCTGTAATATGGAGACCAGAACTGAGCTGCGTAATCTAGGTGAGGCCTTACTAATGATGTATAAAGCTGTAATATAACCTCTGGACTTCTGTTGCTAACACTTCTTGATATAAATCCCAGTAATCTATTTGCCTTATTACGTACGCGTAGGCATTGCTGTCTTGGTTTAAGGTTGCTGCTTACCATCACCCCCAAGTCCTTCTCGCAATCTGTATGGCTAAGTTCTACGTTATTTAACTTATAAGTGCTTGGGTTATGGACACTCCCGAACTTCAGAACCTTGCATTTATCTACATTGAACTGCATCTGCCACTTTTCTGACCACGAATTAAGTTTGTCTAAATCTTCCTGAAGTTCTATGACATCTATGTTTGAATCAATTATCCTACCTATCTTCGTGTCGTCGGCGAATTTGCTCATATCACTAGTAATTCCCTCATCAAGGTCATTGATATATATTATAAATAACAATGGGCCTAAGACTGATCCTGTGGAACACCACTTGTTACAAGTCCCCATTCGGATTTAACCCCATTTATGCACACTCTCGCTTCCTATTGGTGAGCCATGACTCGATCCATGACAGCACTTTTCCCCCAATGCCATGAGCTGCCACTTTCTTTAACAGTCTCTGGTGCGTACTCTATCAAAAGCCTTACTAAAGTCTAAATAAACAATATCGAATTCTTTATCGTGATCAACAGCCTCAAAAGCTTTACTGAAGAAGGTTAATAAATTAGATAGGCAGGAACGGCCCTCGTGAATCCATGCTGGGTATCATTAATCAAATTATGGTTATCTAGATGGCTTCTAATAATATCAGCTATAATTGACTCTAGTAATTTGCCTACAATTGAGGTCAGGCTTATTGGGCGGTAGTTTGACGGTAGTGACTTGTCCCCTGCTTTAAAAATAGGAATTACATTAGCCATCTTCCACATATCAGACACTACACCTGTTTGAAGAGATAAATTAAAAATGTTAGATATTGGTTCACAGAGTTCCATTTTGCATTCCTTAAGAACCCTTGCAAAAAGCTCATCAGGACCCGGCGATTTATTTTGTTTCAGTCGGTCCAGCTGTTTCATAATCATTTCGCTAGTGACTGTGATATTACATAATTTATCTTCTTCTGGGCCTCTGTAAAAATTAATTACTGGGATATTATTAATGTCTTCCTGTGTGAAAACCAGAGAAAATAATTATTAAAAATAGAGCACATATCATTCTCCTTGTCAGTAAGATGCCCAAAGTTATTTTTAAGGGGACCTATCTTATCCTAACTTTTGTTCTATAAACCTGGAAAAAACTTTTGGGTTAGTTTTTGAATCCCTAGCAACTTTAATTTCATAGTCCCGTTTAGCTTTTCTTATTCCCTTTTAACGCCCCTCTTAATGTCAGTATACTGATTTATAAGATGACCCTCACCTCTTTTATGCGCCTATAAATTCCTTTCTTCTGCCCTAAAAGATATTTGAGCCTATTATTCATCCATTTTGGGTCATTTCTACTTGATCTAATTTCTTTATACGGGATAAATGTTCTTTGGGCAGCCTGTATAGTGTTAAGAAAACTGTCATATTGATACCTCTCTTCTTCACCCCAGTCCACAGTTGATAAGTGTTTCTAAGTCCATTATAATCTGCTAAGCGAAAATCTGGGACCATTACTGAATTATCCCTACTATCATACATCCATTCAATGCTAAAGGTAATTGACTTGTGGTCGCTTGAGCCGAGTTCCTCTGTAATTTCTAAATTATTAACAAGGGTTTCCTTCTTGCCAGAACCAAGTCAAGTAGGTTATTTCCCCTTGTAGGTTCTGTTACAAACTGCTTCAAAAAGCAATCCTGAACTACTTCTAAAAAGTCGTTAGATTCTAAATTCCCTGTCATGAAATTCCAATCAATCTGACTAAAGTTAAAGTCCCCTAGAATTACTACGTTATCGTGTCTTGTGGCCTTAACAATTTCCTCCCAAAGTAGTCTCCCTTGTTCCCTATCTAAGTTTGGAGGACGGTAAATCACGCCTAAAATCAATTTTTCACACCCCTCTGAAAATTCTATCCAGACAGACTCTGTATTTGTTAATTCAGACTTTATACCTGTTTTTATGCAACAATTTAAATGATCACGGACATAGAGTGACAGTCCACCCCCTTTCCCGAAACTTCTGTCTACTTGGAACAATTTAAAACCCTGAATGTGACATTCGGCAGGCAAGTCCGATTTTCATATTAAACCATGTCTCAGTTATTGCAAAAACATCAATATTACCCGTACTTGCAACTAATCTCAACTCGTCCATCTTATTCCTAGCACTACGACTATTGGTGTAATATATATTTAGAGACCCTCCTTTCTCTTTACCCTTCCTGCTCATCTCTGTTTTCCACTATACCTATTACTGTCCTTGTCATCTAGTGTCACTAGCTTTCCACTATCCACCTTATTCTGCCTATTACTAGTTCTCCTACAACTTATAATATTACTACACTGGGACTTCTCTGTTTTCCCCAAAACCCATACCACTAACTATTTCTAGTTTAAAGCCCTAACAGCTCCCTCCACTGCAGTTGCCAGTGCCCCACCCCAGACCTGGATAAGTGAACCCCATCCCTGGCATACATGTCATTTCTGCCATAGAAGAGGTCCCAGTTGTCAATGAATGTTACTGAATTTTCCTTACAGTATTTTCCAGCCAGCAATTGACACCAATTGCCCTGGACAGCCATTCATTTCCAACTCCTCTCCTTGGCAAAATACCACATATGACAGGGTTCCCACCTTCTTCCTAATTATGTCTATTTCTGACCTAAACCTGCTAGTCAGGTCCTCACTCCTACGTCTGCCAACATCGTTGCCTCCAGCACTGAGACAGATAATAGGATTGCTCCCATTACCTCTCATGATGTCGTCCAGACGGCAAACAATATCCTCCATCCCAGCCCCAGGAAAGCAAACCCTCTGTCTCCTACTCCTATCAATCAAACAGAAAGCCCTATCCATGTACCTAACCTGACTGTCCCCAACCTAAATTTGAAACTACCCAAGGTCCTAGCTTCAATAACCCTACTAGGCAGACTGTTCCACTCATCAACTACCCTATTTCCAAACCAATACTTTCCTATATCCTTTCTAAATCTAAACTTATCTAACTTGAATCCATTATTGCGGGTTCTCTCTTGGAGAGATATCTTCAAGACCTTATTTATATCCCCTTTGTTAATACCCATTTTCCACTTGTATACCTCGATCATGTCTCCCCTCGAGACAGCTTGTGCATGGGACCAGTATAAACCATGTATTTTTATCCTCGTGTTTTGGTTTAGCAGGTGTCAGGAAATTAATGAAATTATTCATAAATTAATCATGAGAGTAGAGGCGTTGTAACCTCCCCACTCATGCTTACCCACACACGAAAGTACAGCTACATGGTACATCATGCTTACCCACACACGAAGGTACAGCTACATGGTACATCATGCTTACCCACACACAAAGGTACAGCTACATGGTACATCATGCTTACCCACACACGAAGGTACAGCTACATGGTACATCATGCTTACCCACACACGAAGGTACAGCTGCATGGTACATCATGCTTACCCACACACGAAGGTACAGCTACATGGTACATCATGCTTACCCACACACGAAGGTACAGCTACATGGTACATCATGCTTACCCACACACGAAGGTACAGCTACATGGTACATCATGCTTACCCACACACGAAGGTACAGCTACATGGTACATCATGCTTACCCACACACGAAGGTACAGCTACATGGTACATCATGCTTACCCACACACGAAGGTACAGCTACATGGTACATCATGCTTACCCACACACGAAGGTACAGCTACATGGTACATCATGCTTACCCACACACGAAGGTACAGCTACATGGTACATCATGCTTACCCACACACGAAGGTACAGATATATAGTACATCATGCTTACCCACACACGAAGGTACAGCTACATAGTACATCATGCTTACCCACACACGAAGGTACAGCTACATGGTACATCATGCTTACCCACACACGAAGGTACAGCTACATGGTACATCATAACCTATTTATATATTTATTTGTGTCTCTTTATCAGTAGCTGCCGTCTTTTTGCCCTGACTCCCTCAACACTCATCTAAATAAAAACTTAATATTTTCTGTGTAAATATTATATTCCCTAGACATCGTTTCTTCAAGGATTGATAAACTGAGCTCCTGATAGTTTATTCCATTAGTTTTGGAACGAATTCCCTTGCAAACAGTTGACCAATTTCTTTCTATGCTTGATTTACGGTGGATGAATAAGTAGTATGTGATGTATAATTATTATTATGACTAGATGTATCTCGGTGGTTGCATGATCTGAGGAGGGTATAGTCATATTGCATAACTGCAGTCCCCTTCACCTCATTGGAATAGTGGTAAGGAAGAATTAAGATTGTAATGCAGTTAAATATCAGCACCGAAGATTTTTGATGAATCACACGAATCATTAACAAGTCATCATATGGATATTAATATCCAAATTTGTTCAGTAAAAAATACGAATTAGGACGTACACAAGGCAAATCTGTTTCAAACCTTCCATTAAGAAACTCCAGCTACGAAGCTAAATTAGAGAGGCATTCCTATTTTTACTTGGAGAAATTTATATCCTGAAAATTGGTTAGGTTAGGTAAGGTTCGTCAGGAAACATGCCAAGTGTTTCCTGACGCGGGTCTTAGTCTGATGATGACCCGCCGTTGGAGCTTTTGGTCATCTGACCGAGGCCTTCCGCTGGCTTACCGGTCCACCCATTTAAAAGTCATGGTCATAGTTATAACCATTTATTTGCCTGAAAATTGGAAAGTCTATTGTCATTAAATTAAAAAAAAAAAATCCAAACGTTATTTTTTTTTTAATTCTCGACAGTTGACAAAACACCCGCACGTAGGAAAGAGAAGCTTGCCACGACGTTTCCGTCTGATCTGGACTCTTTACAAAGTCAAACTAACAAAGAGAGAGGCGAGCTTAATAGGGACGAGACCAAGGAAGGGAGAAGTAGTAGTGGTAATGGTAAGGCTGGTGGTGAAGTAGTAGTAGTAGTGGTAGTAGAAAGTAGGGAGTAAATGAATGGTTCAGAGAACCGACGAGTTGTAAATTAGACACATATGCAACACTTGGGTATCTTTATTGAGGAAACGTTTCGCCACACAGTGGCTTCATCAGTCCATACAAAGGAGAATCGTGAAGAACAGGAGGAGTTTGAGGTGGTCCTTGACTAGAATACAGCATATGTGCGTAGAGGAAGCTTATATACTGAACCATTCATTTACATCCTGTCTGACACAGCAACATCTTGGTATCTTAATACAGGGATTTCTTCACTTGCCTATTCCTTGGGCACGACCTACTTCCACATTGGACAAATGTGACACCTCCTACAACTGCTGCACCTCTCCTGTCTACAGTATATAAGCTTCCTCTACGCACATATGCTGTATTCTAGTCAAGGACCACCTCAAACTCCTCCTGTTCTTCACGATTCTCCTTTGTATTGGACTGATGAAGCCACTGTGTGGCGAAACGTTTCCTCAATAAAGATACCCAAGTGTTGCATATGTGTCTAATTTACAACAGAAAGTAGGGAGAGTACTTTTAGTGGAACATGAGATAGAAACGGAAAGGGAAGGATGAAGGGTGGCAAAAGTAAAGGTAGTGGCAAAAGTAGTAGGAATGGTAGTGGTAGAAGTAATAGTAATAGAAATGGGGTCAGTTAAAAGACAAGAAAAAGGAGCGTTGCAGGAGAGCTAAGGACCCAAAAGGGGTAGGACCAAAAACACGGGGCAAAAAACTGAACAGAGTACCTTAGGTTCTAAAGGAAAACAAAGAAAAAGGAAAAATAGAAAAAGAGAAGAGATAGAGAGAAGACGAAGACAGGATCAGGTTAAATCATGAGTGTTCTGAAATTTGGAGCATTTGATAATGTAATGAGAAAGGAAGGCATTTACTGAGACGAAGCCAGGACTAAAAGTCATACAAAGGAAAGTTGTGTATATGTGATGATTTAACAAGACGGCGACTGTGAAAGGTAGAAGGGAAGACAGTTTTAGCAGAGGACCAGTCAATAGGATGACTGATCTCTAACATGACTTAAAAGAGCATTATTGGTGTTCCTTGACTCTCTCAGAAAGGGAGCGGCCAGTCACTCAAAAGTACTGAAACTGGCTGCTCTCTTAGGTAAGATAAGATTTCGTTCGGATTTTTAACCACGGAGGGCTAGCCTCCCAGTTAACCCAAGAAAGTCAGTGCGTCATCGAGGACTGTCTGTCTTATTTCCATTGGGGTCCTCAATCTTGTCCCCCACGATGTGACCCACACCAGTCGACTAACACCCAGGTACCTATTTGCTGCTAGGTGAACAGGGCAACAGGTGCAAGGAAATGCGTTGAAATGCTTCCACCCGCCTGGAATCGAACCCGAGCCCTCCGTGTGTGAAGCGAGAGCTTTAGTCACCAAACTATGCAGGACAAGCTTGGGGTTGGAAATCTTTAGCTCAAGTACTTTCACACTCCTCAGTACGTCATCAGGAGCTATGCAATGTTGCAAGATCAGCAACTGAAGAAATGAGGAAAGTTTTCACAAGAGTAGGGCAGCGGGTGACACCAGCTCAAGTGTCTCAGAATGTGAGAAGCAGCGATCCAGTTGACACCCCCCACCACCATCCCAGCAACCAACCCCACCACCCTCCCTGCCAAACACCAAACCACCCTCCAAGCCACAAACCCCACCCCCCAAGCCACCCTCCCCGCAACCCACCCAACCACCCTCCCCGCCACCCACGCAACAACTCTCCCCGCCACCCACCGCACCACCCTCTGGGAAAACCACCCCACCACCCTCCCGGCAAACCACACATGGGGTAGACGAGGGCCTCTGAGTTTACAGAAACTGGACAACAGGATATTGAGAGATAATAACCAGCTCTAAGCTTTTACTAGTCACCGAGAACAAGTCACGTGACATAAGAGATTACGTTGTATTAGTGGATAACACACATACGGAATAGTACTATTCTGTGTAACCTTCTAGTTAATAAAAGAAATGAATGCACTCCTTTGTCACTTTAAAATCCGTGCGTCTCGGGTTCTAGAATGTTCCAGGAAATACTCGAAAGTATCCCTTCATATATTCCTAAATATTACTTACCAATATTTTCAGTATCGATTAATATGCCTTTATTATTTGTGAATCTTCTATATCATTCCGATAATATTCCTATATTATTCAGAATTTCAAAAATTCTTTAACACCACTAAGAACCTAACTTTGCAATCCAGTGGGCTAGTTGCAATCACCATGTTGCAATCAACCATTTATATCTATGTACGCCTGTACCTAGCAGGGTTTAGGACCTCCACGGAAACCAGTCACTCTGCCTCCCTCGGGCCATCCCAGGTGAACCACACATGTGCTGCCATTTATGACAACTTATGCAACTCCATCCATGCGCATCCCTACCTGAATAAACCCATCTGTTTACTTAATTACTATTAATGTTAATTCATTATATTGATCATGTTGCCATCACTGATTGCAACAGCTTAACGTTGTATTCCAGTTGCAGTCAGTGATGCAATCAGTGATGGCAACAGATTTCCAACCCCCGTGGCTTGTCTTGCATTAAGATCGTCTGTCTGCGATTGTTTGCAATATGTTAGTATGTATAATAATTTGAGTAACTGTTTTTATGCTATAAATTATTCCACACTGATAGGGTCAACAGGAAGGGTGGTGGAGTAGCGATGTGTGAAGGTCGTTGCCAATCTTCTTAGGAAAAGTATAATAGAAAAAGACAATAATAACAAGAAAAATAAACACTTTATTTTAATAGAAAGAAATGTAAATAATAAATACGTAAATATGACTATAATAATCCTATCTTAAGAAAAATGAAAAAAAAAATTATATATATCTGATACAAAGCTAGATATTTACACGTGTTGATCTTGTTAACACAGAAGCAATGAATCCATGTTAGACTCCGTGGTGTTGTTGTTGTTGCTGCATCAATGTTTCCCAAATCCACAATGTCACAAATGATATCAGGGACTCAGGTGAAGGTTGTCCCCTGGTAAAGTACAGTTGCCAGAGGTTTCTAGAGTGTGGACTTAGGAACTACTGGTGTAGCGAAGAATTGGTGGTAACGACTCTGTTTCTCACTTGGTGAGTACGCCGGTCCCCCACTCAGCCTTGAATCCGATGATCCGTGCGGAAACAGAGGACTGTGAAAGAAACCAAAAGAATTACTCACCACTCTAGCATTTATTTACATAGTAGGCATAAGGCATTTAAAAGAAATGGTGAAACAAATAACTTTACCAAAAACCAAGGCAGGACAGAGCAGAAGTTAATGTTGCTAACAATGAGTGAAACTCAAAACAAATTAAAGAGTGAAGCTCTTGACCATAAAATAATTAAGATACGAGCAGCCGTGAAGTACTTACAGTGAGGTCGGGCGTGGTCAGTCGAGTGATTTAACCTGTGGCCGGAGCCCAGCATTACACCTCTCACCGGGTGGAAAAGGGGGGGGGGTATAGCAGCAGCTAGACACTCACCCCACCTCAACAAGCCAACTACCATTCAACCATCACTCTACATACCTTCACACTTTCATCACTCCTATCTATGGACTTTTCCATCAGAGACAATTTAAATTGTTGTGTTAGACAAGATATAAAATTAGAAGCATCAGCCACTGAATCTGTTTAGTTACAGCTTCTTGAGGGCCGTGAAAAACTGATCTTGGGTGTGATTTACAGTCCCCGAATCTTGATAGGGAGTGCAGTAAACTTCTATGGGATGAAATTTGTAAGGCATCTACATATGAAAATGTTGTGCTAATGGGAGATTTCAACTTTAGACAAATTGACTGGAGCAATTTGACAGGAAATTTAGAGTCAAGTGACCTTCTTGATACGATTCAGGATTGTTTTTTGAAACAGTTGGTGACAGAACCAGCTAGAGGAAATAACCTGCTAGACTTGGTTCTTGCCAGCAGGGAATCGCTAATTAATAATCTTGAGGTTTATGATGAGCTTGGGGAAAGTGATAACAAATCACTCAGTTTTATATCATGGAATTACCCTAATAATGGCAATCAAGTTTCTGTCCTTGACTTCCGCCTGGCTGATTTCATAGGACTGAAAAATTACCTGGGTGGGTTGAACTGGAATGACCTGACAATGGGTCAGGTAGGTGGTGATTGCCAATATGACGTTTTCCAGAGCATAGTTCTAGCTGCTCAGACAACTTATGTTCCTAATAGGGAAATCAGATCAAATAAAAATGATCCTAAATGGATGAACAATAGATTAAAACATCTCACTGGTCAAAAAAGAGGCATATATACTCGAATCAAAGGAGTAGAGGGGCAATTAAGTAATGAATATATTCAGTTAAAGAGAGAAATAAAAAAGGGAATAAGAAAAGCAAAAAGAGACTATGAGGTTAAAGTTGCAAGAGAATCGAAGACTAACCCAAAAGGATTTTTTCAGGTATACAGAAGTAAGATTAGGGACAAGAGAGGCCCACTCAAAAGTTACTCAGGTCAGCTCACCGTTAGTGATAAAGGATGTGTAAAATTTTTCACACTTACTTCATCTCAGTTTTTACACAGAAAGATACTAGCGATATTCCAGAAATAATAAATTATGTAGAACAGGACGATAGTAAACTATGCACGATTAGGGTCACAAGTGACATGGTCCATTGACAAATAGATAAATTAAAACCTAACAAATCCCCAGGCCCTGATGAACTGTATGCAAGGGTTCTAAATGAATGTATTGTTATTATTATAATCAAATAGAAGCGCTAAACCACAGGGGTTATACAGCTAAATGAATGTAAAGAGGAGCTTAGCAAACCTATGGCAAATCTTTTCAACATATCACTGCAAACTGGCATGGTGGCAGATAAGTGGAAAATGGCAAATGTAATACCTATTTTCAAAGCAGATGACAGGTCCTTAGCAACGAATTATAGACCAATAAGCCTAACCTCCATAGTGGGAAAATTTATGGAATCAATAATTGCCGAGGAAATTCGTAGCCATCTTGAAAAGCATAAATTAATCAACGAATCTCACCACGGTTTTACAAAAGGGCGTTTCTGCCTTACAAATTTAATAACTTTTTTCACTAAGGTATTTGAGGAGGTAGATCACGGTAATGAATATGATATTGTGTATATGGACTTCAGTAAGGCTTTTGATAAAGTCCCACATCAGAGACTATTAAGGAAAATTAAGGCACACGGAATAGGAGGAGAATTTTTTTCCTGGGTAGAGGCATGGTTGACAAAGAGGCAGCAGAGAGTTTGCATAAATGGGGAGAAATCAGAGTGGGAAAGCGTCACAAGCGGTGTTCCACAGGGGTCAGTATTGGGCCCCTTGTTGTTCACAATCTACATAAATGACATAGATGAAGGAATAAATAGCGACATAAGCAAGTTTGCCGATGACACCAAAATAGGCCGTCCAATTCATTCAAATGAGGGCATTAGAGCACTCCAGGAAGATTTGAATGCAGTGGTCGTAGAAGTGGCAGATGCAGTTTAATATAGATAAATGCAATGTTCTAAATATTGGACAGGACAATAACCATGCCACATATAAACTAAATAATGTAGATCTTAATACTACTGATTACAAAAAGGATTTAAGAGTTCTGGTTAGCAGTAATCTAAAACCAAGACAGCAGTGCATAAGTGTTCGCAATAAAGCGAACAGAATCCTTGGCTTCATATCAAGAAGCATAAATAATAGAAGTCTTCAGGTTGTTCTTCAACTCTATATATCGTTGGTTAGGCCTCATCTAGATTATGCTGCATAGTTTTGGTCACCGTATTACAGAATGGATATAAATGCTCTGGAAAACGTACAAAGGAGGATGACAAAGTTGATCCCATGTATCAGAAATGTTCCCTATGAGGATAGACTGAGGGCCCTGAATCTGCTCTCTCTAGAAAGGCGTAGAATTAGGGGCGATATGATTGAGGTGTATAAATGGAAAACAGGAATAAATAAAGGGGATGTAAATAGCGCTCTAAAAATATTTAGTATTGACAAGACTCGCAACAATGGCTTTAAGTTGGAAAAATTCAGATTCAGGAAGGATATAGGAAAGTACTGGTTTGATAATAGAGTTGTCGATGAGTGGAACAAATTCCCGAGTACAGTTATAGAGGCTTAAACATTGTGTAGTTTTAAAAATAGGTTAGATAAATACATGAGTGGGTGCGGATGGGTGTGAGTGTGACCTGACTAGCTTGTGCTACTAGGTGAGATGCCGTGCTCCTTCCTTAAGTGACCTGACCTAGCTGGGTTGGGGCATTGGCTTAAATCGGTGGGAGACTTGGACGTGCCTCGCATGGGCCAGTAGGCCTGCTGCAGTGTTCCTTCTTTCTTATGTTCTTATGCGTACCTATACCTTACAAACTTAATCAATATTTTGAAGCCGAGCAGAAGAAGCATTTAATGAATATTATTGTTTATTCAATAAAACTGGCAAATTGAGATGTATGTTGTCCAAGAACAACATAAACACTGTGTTCAGAAACCACACTAGTGGTCAACAATTTAAGCCGATCACATGAGTTAGTCTCCAGTTATGGTAGGAATTCCATCGATTTCCAGGTCTTTAAATTATTTAATTACATTAACAAATTTGCTGCACGCAAACAAAACTTAATGGGTACTATCATTCAACAACCATGAAATTTTGAAACCGTTCGGAAGAGGTAAACTACAATGTATTTATCGTGATTGAACGGGATGGTCAGATCTGCATCTACATATTTCAGTTTCACTCTTCACTTTCTTCATATTTGGAGACCAATTTCATATGACTGAAACGGCGTCGCTGAGACCTTTCTGAAGTTATCACAGCCATTCCTGGATGCTGAGAATGGATTCAATAATCTGCAAATGCTAATTGTTCAAGGAATCTAGTCCTCAATACCACTAACATGCGTTCAAAATTTAAATACGATCGAATGAGGAGTTCTCGAGTTATGAACGATATAAAATCGGAAAGTATAGAGAAGAAAAAACAAACAAATCAGGCAACTGTAAATTTAGTAGTTAGATATATCCCCTCAGTGATAACTAATTAATAATGTTAAGGAAGGTGTTAACACACTGGAATCCTGCAACGTCTGAGAGAATACAAGACAAGTAAGATTATTCCGAAGAAGGAACTGACAGATCCAATTCTTTGGATCAAGAACAATTCGGTAAAATCTACCCTAAAAACAAATTTTTAAAATTTAATTTTATGGATTCATAAAAATATATTTTGATTTAAAATGGCGTAATAATTTTAAGTTTTGCACCAAAACTAACTTGAAGATTGTCTAACCTTGTTATAATGAACGTAATTTATTACGGCTAAATGCTACTAAACATATTTATAATTGAAACCGTGACCAGAAGGCTTCTTACAACGTAAATCTTTACTATTATTGTGGATTATTATGCCTCTTATAATGTGTGTAGAGTTAGGTATCACCTCACTGGGTGAGTTGTCACCTGCTGAGTGAAGTATTAACTCAGTTGTCACCTGCTGAGTGAAGTATTAACTCAGTTGTCACCTGCTGAGTGAAGTATTAACTCAGTTGTCACCTGCTGAGTGAAGTATTAACTCAGTTGTCACCTGCTGAGTGAAGTATTAACTCAGTTGTCACCTGCTGAGTGAAGTATTAACTCAGTTGTCACCTGCTGAGTGAAGTATTAACTCAGTTGTCACCTGCTGAGTGAAGTATTAACTCAGTTGTCACCTGCTGAGTGAAGTATTAACTCAGTTGTCACCTGCTGAGTGAAGTATTAACTCAGTTGTCACCTGCTGAGTGAAGTATTAACTCAGTTGTCACCTGCTGAGTGAAGTATTAACTCAGTTGTCACCTGCTGCGTGAAGTATTAACTCAGTTGTCAACTGCTGAGTGAAGTATTAACTCAGTTGTCACCTGCTGAGTGAAGTATTAATTCAGTTGTCACCTGCTGAGTGAAGTATTAACTCAGTTGTCACCTGCTGAGTGAAGTATTAACTCAGTTGTCACCTGCTGAGTGAAGTATTAACTCAGTTGTCACCTGCTGAGTGAAGTATTAACTCAGTGTTTAACATATGATACGTGTTTATCTTGACTCTTCTTCCTCTTCCTCTGAAGATAGACTTGTAGGCACAAGAAAGCGCTCAGGTGTTTTTCATATTTTCCCACCAAGGCAAGGTGGCCCGAAAAAGAAGGAAACACTTTCATCATTACTCACTACATCACTGTCTTGCGCAAGAGGTACGCCTACACTAGAGTTAAAGAACTGCAACATTTCAACACTCCTCCTTCAGAGTGCAGGCGCTGTACGTCCCACCTCCAGGACTCAAGTCCGGCCTGCCCATTTCCCTGAATCCCATCATAAATGTTACTTTGCCCACACTCCAACAGCACGTCAAGTCATAAAAAATCATTTGTTTCAACTCGCTCCTATCTAACACACACGCACATTTACTGGAAGTCCAAGTCCCTCGCATACAAAACCTCCTTTATCCCCTCCTTCCAACCTTTCCTAGGGCGACACCTACCCCTCCTTCTTGCTACTGCAGAGTTACACATCCTCTAAGTCATTATGTTTCGTTACATCCTCTCTAAATGTTGGAATCACCTTAACAACTCCTCCTCTGCCATCTGGATAATACTTTTAGTAACCCCATACCTCCTCCTAATTTCCAAACTATGGATTCTCTGCATTATATTCACATTACACATTGTCCCCAGACACATCTCCACTGCCTCCAGCCTTCTCCTAGTTACAACATTCACCACCCATGCTTCACCCTCATATAAGAGTGTTGTTCCAATTATACTCCCATACATTTCCCTATTTACTTCCATGGATAAAGTTCTTTGTCTCCACAGCCTCCTCAGAGCACTACTCACCTTTTTCCATTCATCAGTTCTATGATTCACCTTGTTTTTCATAGACCCATCTGCTGACAAGACAACTCTCAAGTATCTGAATACATTCAATTCCTCCATACTTCCTCCCTGCAATCTGATATCCAATATTTCATTAAATATTTCTTTTTATCCTCATCCCCTTACTCTTTCCTGTGTTTACTTTTAATTTCGTTCTTTTACATTACCAAAATCGTGCACCAGCCTCTGCAACTTCTGTTCAGAATCTCCCAAAAGCACAGTGTCATCAGCAAAAAAGCAACTGTGATAACTTCCTCTTTGAGTTAGCTTCTTTATCTTTTAAACTGTCACTGCTTGCCAACACCAGAACATTCACTTCTCTTATAACCCATCTATAAATATATTGAACAACCATTGTAACATCACACATCCCTGTCTAAGGCCATCTTTTACTGAGAAATAACCTCCCTCTTTCCTACATACTCTAATCTGAGCCTCACTATCCTCGTAAAAACTCTTAACAGCTTTCAATAACCTTCCAACTCTTCCATGCATTTGCAACATCTTCCACATTGACCGCCTGTCAACCCTATTATGTGCCTTTCCCAAATCCATAAATGCAACTAAAACCTCTTTACCCTCAGCTAAACACTATTCACCTATATGTTTCACTGCAAACACTTAGTCTACACACCCCTACCCTTCCTAAAGGCTCCTTGTTCATTCACGATCCTGCTATACATCTTAATTTGGTGGCCCGTGGCCTGGTGCCAAAAGCTCTCGCTTCATACAGTGAGGAGTCCGGGTTCGATTCCCGGCGAAGGTTGAAACATTGGATGTGTTTCCTTACACCGGTTGTCTATGTTCACCCATCAGTACAAAATGGGTACCTGGTTGTTAGTCGATTGGTGTGGGTCGCATTCCGGGACAAAATTAGCCTAATTTGCCCGAAATGCTCTGCATAACAAGCGGCTTTCTATATAGTAGTATGTAATTGATGTCAGCTAGGCCTGTATACCTTGTACATGTTCTTGTAGTAAATAAAGATATTTTTATTATTATTGTTATTAAGTCGCAGTGTTTGAATTTACTTAGTTATTCTAGATAAAATATGCATAATGTACATTTATATGCATATAACATATGTGTGTCCTGAAGACCATTGTTAAAAATATAAATGTTTTATACCCAAAGCTTAAATATAACTTTTTTACTTTCCTGTTTAACTACTTATTGTATATATATACTTTCTTAAAAGCTGGCAATCTTAGAGGAAATTTTTGACTGATTTTGGCTTTGCAAATTACAATTTGCATTTCTGGAAGAAACTTGGAAAACTGCAATATTGTTTTCATGCGATAATTTCTGAGTGTCACTTCCGATTAGCTTCAACCTTTCACCGCTGATAACTTGATAATCCAACTACTGAGTGCCGTCAAGATTAATGTGCTGATGTATTTTAGGATATAGATCTCTATGAACTCTTTAAAAGGTTGAATTAGATTTGGTCTGTTTGTCCTAAGTTACCATTTTATTTAAGACGCTTGGATATTAGTTTCTATGTGATGGCTTGTGAATACTCTTCTGATTTCCCTCATATCATTAAGGCCAAAATATTCCTGCATTATAAACTTAAATAACACTTTGCACTATTTCAAGTGCTTGCATTGAGGCACCTTTGTCCGTTCAGGAAACATCTGAAATATATCTAGGTATCTAAGAGAGACCAACAAGAGCATATTAAGTTTGAAGCCGCTTAGAAGTTACATTATTATTAGCGTTGAAGAGATGAAGTCAATAGGATGAGGCACTCAGAAATTATCCCACGGAAAACAGTATCTCAATTTTCACAATTTTATTCATAAAAAGACACATTGGGACTTGTACGGGACAGCTTTTAAGTAAATAAGTAAGAGCGTAAGTACGAAGAAAGTAAGATTTATTTAAGATTTGAATAAATATTAAATCAATATTTTTATATACAAATGTGTTGAGGACATACACAATATGGCTATATTAGAGTACAATGTGTTGAGGACATACACAATATGGCTATATTAGAGTACAATGTGTTGAGGACATACACAATATGGCTATATTAGAGTACAATGTGTTGAGGACATACACAATATAGCTATATTAGAGTACAATGTGTAAATTTAACTTAGAATAAACCAGTAAAGTCGAAAACTCTGACAGATCTTTGACCAGAAGAAAAATACTCCACTTGTTTCACAGAAACCAATTTAATTAATAAATTCTGCAAATTAAAACTTACACAAACGTAAATGAAGGCGAAACTTCCTTAGTGGAAAACGCATAAGCATCAAAAGTTTGAACACGACCGGAAGATCCATTTCCCATTTATTTCACAGAATCCATTACAATTTACACCTACACTATGTATATCCCCCAAAAAAAAAAGATCTATTTCATACAGTGCATTAATTGTTAAAGATTTATGTCGAAGTGAATTTCTATTTTATTCATGGGAACGCGGTAAACTCGTAATGGTTTAGATTCAATCCAAGCAAGTGAAATGTAAGTTCAGTTCCTTGGATCAAGAGCCCCTTACCAGCATGAAGCAAAATATTACTATACCATTCCGAATTAAAAGTATCAAAATATTTCCTAAACCCTCCATTAACAACATTAACCTGTGTTCTAAACAGAATACACCAGTGGTGAATTTCTGAAGCCGATCACAAGAGGCTTTCTAATATTATCTCGTGGAAACCATTTTCAGGAATGATCCATGTAAAATAATAAAAATAATAGTAATAATTTAATTAATAATAATAATTACAGTGGAAGCTCTATTGGCGTTATTGTCAAATGTATGTCTTATGTACCATATACATATACTTGTGTAGTATATGTGAGTAGTACCAGCTATATTTATATTTAATATCCCTATGACGTCATGAGTCCTGCGCATGTGTGGGCTCAGAGAGAGGCATCTCCCTCATTCTCAGGGTAGGCCTAGGAGACGGCACAGGTACGGCGCTGGCTACTCCTTCTCACTGACTCATTCAAGACACTGCAACCATCCACCAGTGTGTTTCTCTCAACCATATTTGTTCTCCCAAGACCCACACGACGTTATGACCACCACCAACTTGTATTCCGAATGTTTGTCGCGGGGAGCGAGTGAGGAGCGCCACTGTCTCTCCCTCGGTATGAAAACCCGTCATGCTGTCATCTGAAAAACAAAATGAGTGACTGACATGATTAAACGTAATAAATAAAGGAATAACTGAGAATATAACTTCGCTCACATCCCAATCCTCATTATACTAGCATCACTTACTCATGTTATCCTAACGTCCCTCACTCCTGCTTCTTGTCAAGTCACTCACTTCTGTTATCCTCACGTTATTTACTTCAGCTTTTCTCTCATACATCACTCTACTAAAACTGTATTTGCATTACAATATATTTCAGCACTTGTCTTTCAGATATATGTTGGTAAATCTATGTTGTTGACTTACTGAGAGTTGTGACCAGTGTGGGAGAGAGGCAGAACAACAGCAGCGTGGAGGCAGCCATGCCTCGCACCACACTCAAACACACCATCACTAACCTGCAGCAGAAACAAGATACATGGATAAGTGTGAATCCTACTGGCTTGGTGAACACTTCTTCAGATGGATCGAAAAAAATGGAACCGACCTCTGCATGAACCAGCTACAGTATCTATGTTACGTAAGGCAACAGCGGCACTTCCCCGCTCCATGGGATATTACCCCATTCCAAACTACCATCCCTACATTTCCCCTCAAAATACTTCTTAAAACACAACCAAAGCTTCGCCTTAAAGCCAAACATGATGCCTTAAGCTGTATTGATAACTTAGTCACACAGCACACTCTTACACAAATTATTTATGTTGATGGTTGTGTTCACCAATCCACTGGTGCAGCTGGTAGTGCTGCTGTTGTCATACACTGGTGCAGCTGGTAGTGCTGCTGTTGTCATACACTGGTGCAGCTGGTAGTGCTGCTGTTGTCATGCAGAGTGATGGCTCTCATAAAGAAATTGGAGCACGCATCAATAACTGGACCTCTACCCTTCAGACACAAGTATTCTCCTTGCACTCAAATGCGTCCATGTATTTAAGGTTGACACTTTAATAATTGTAACTGATTCTCTATCATCCATAAATGCTCTCAACTCATTAAGTATAAATTGTGGCATGCTTGTGTCAGAAGCCAGACACAGGTATGCTAGGATTGTGGACAGTGGAGTCAGAGTGCACATGCTGTGGATTCCATCTCACATTGGTCTTCAGATGATAGAACTGATAAATTGGCTAAGTTGTATGCTTTCATAGACTTGTCAGTTAGCAGTTTGAGAACAATAATACGAAAAGAACTTCAACTGAATTTTATTGACTTAAGACTCAGGGAGACTGACACTAGTCAATCCAACTATCATCATTCTATCATGCAGGAGGAGCCACATGTCTATAGTGCATCCAGCAAAATAATCACTCTTGTATGTTACTACCGCCCGGCTCCTGCTGGGTTACAAATGTCTTTGGCAGGATCACCACCATCAGATGTAGACCAAAAGAAATGTAAACTTTGCTAGATGGACTACTGTCACATCTTGCTTCATTATGTACTGGAATGCGACATAATTAATGAATTCAGAGACAACTCACTCAGAAAAGTTCAAGATATGTCCAAGTATTTTATCCACAGTGGTATATTACAAACTATTCTGGAAAAATACCCTGACTTTGCTCACTGTAAATAAAGCATTACCACATGAGTGTATTCACCTAATTGGGGTTGCAGGGGTCGATACTCAGCTGCTGGTCCGCCTCTTCGCTGTCCGCTACTGGGTCTCTTCTCTCCCTGCTCCATGAGCTTTATCATACCTTGTCTTGAAGCTATGTATGGTTCCTGACTCCATTATATCGTTTGCTAGACTATTCCACTTCCTGACTACTCTATGGCTGAAAATCCTTTAACATCCCTTTGACTCATCTGAGTCTTCAGCTTCCAATTGTGCGTCTTGTTTCTGTGTTCCTCTCTGGAGCATCCTGTCACATCTACCTTGTCGATTCCCGCAGTATTTTGTATGTCGTTATCATGTCTCCTCTAACCCTTCTGTCCTCCAGTGTTGTTAGTCCTATTTCCCTCAACCTTTCTTCAGGACAGTCCCCCGAGTTGTGGAACTAACCTTGCCAAACCTTGGCACTTTCTCAAATTTCTTGACGTGTTTACCAGGTGTGGGTTCCAGACTGGAACTGTATACTCCTAGTATGGGCCTGACGCACGACAGTGTCTTGAACGATTCCGCAGTTATCTGGTTGATGTGTGTTCGGGCGTGGCTGTGTTATACTTACCCCCAAAGGTCTTTCTCCTTGAGAGGTTTGTAGCCTGTGTGTGTGTGTGTGTGTGTGTGTGTGTGTGTGGGTGTGTGTGTGTGTGTGTGTGTGTGTTCTAACCTATTTGTTCTCACACTTTGGTTGCAGGGTCGAAACTCGGCTCCGGGCCCCGCCCTCACTATCGCTACTAGGTCCTCTCCCTGCTCAATGAGCTTTATCATACCTCGTCTGAAACCTATGTATGGTTTTTTCCACTACCTCTTGCCCACAAAACTATTCCACTTCCTGACAACTCTGTGACTGAAGAAATACTTCCTAACATCCCTTTGACTCATCTAAGTCTTCAACTTCCAATTGTGACCCCTTGTTTCTGTGTTCCATCTCTGGAAAATCCCTCTCTGTCCACCTTATCTATTCCTCGCAGTATTTTGAATGTCTTTATCATTTTTCCCTAACTCTTTGTCCTCCAGGGGAAAGCCGCCCGAACCCCGGAACCCCTTTTTTGGGAACAGCCTTTTTAAAAAACCCCCTTTGCACTTTCTAAAAATTTTTGACGTGTTGACCAAGTTTTGGGTTCAAAACTGGTGTGCATAGTGGGGGTATGGGCCTAACGTCCGATGTACAGTGTCTTGAAGGGGGGGCCCTTCTGAGGTATGGGAACGCTTTTTCCTCGGGTTTTCCGGGCTCCCATATTTTTGCGGCAGACCGGTTGAGGGTTTTTTTCCCGGGGGGGGTTTTTGGGGTGTTAAAATTTTCCCCCAAAAGATTTTTCCCCCTTTTGGGGGGGGTTTGCATTTGGGGGCCCCCGGGGTTTATATTCTGTCTGGGGTCTTTTTTGCCCCCCCCGACCCTTATAAATTCATTTTGGGGGGAAAAGGTACCATTTCGGACCACGTGTCCCCCCTTTCCCCCAAATCTTTTTTTGGGGGCCCCCTGACCCTCATCTGATTTAATTTCCTCTTAACTTCAATCATCGGGAACAGGGATATTTTCCCCTACCCTTTCCCCCCCGGGACCCCCCTCGTCAAGGGGGGATACCTCATCAGAATTTTGCCCGTTGTTCCCTTTTTTGGGTCAGGTATTCTCTGATCCATTCCCGGGCCCTTCCTGTTATGCCCTGATCCACTGGTTTTGTTAATTCTTGTGGGAACTGTGTAAGGGCCCTTCTTGCCCCCCAAAAAAAAATAAATTTAACCCCCCCTTTTTTCCCCGTGTTTTACTTCTGTTTTTTTGTAAAAAAACTCCAGTAGGTTTTGGTTTTGGGCCCTTTTTCGGGAATCCGTGCGGGTTTTGTCTTTTACAATGTTGTTTCTTTTGGTGCTCCCCATTGCCTTTTGAAAATCTTCTCCATGACTTTGCATAAAACACGTCATGACACTGGTCAATATTTTTCCCCCTTTTTGTTTCTGTCTTTTTTAAAAAAGGGGGTTCTTTTTCCGTTTTCCATACCTCAGGTTTCCCAGTTTCAAGGGTTTTGAAAATTTTAAGGGGGGCACACACACTGCCCCCCCTCTCTAAGGGGCCCGGAAAATGTTGCCCCGGGCCCACCGCTTTGGGGGGTATCAAGGTCATTTGCGGGTTCTTTTACCCCCCGGTTTGTTTTTGTATTTCATCCCAAAACTTGTTGGGTTTCCTTGTTGGTTCCCCCCCTGTTTTGACTTCCCGGAGTCATTTCGTTCCCCTTAAAAATTTTTCCCAAATCTCATGTTGAGCTCATCCCATATTTTTTGGTCGTTTTTTTGTGAGCTCCCCCCCTTTCCCTTTTCCTCAGCTTGTTTTCTTTTTTCCTTTGACTGGGGTCTTCTCCTGATGTCACAAATTTTTTGGGGGTCAGACTTGATTTTTTGTTTTGCGCAAATGTCTTTTTCCCCCCTTAATGTCCTTTTTTGGGCCTTTTTTCCCTTTTTTATTTTCCTTTTCGGGTTTTCCATTTAAAGTTTTTTCCGGCCTTTGGGAAAACCTTTTTTATTTTTCCCCCATTATTTTTTCTCCCTTTTTAAAACCCAAATTTTCCTTCGGGTTTTCCCCCTTGCATTTTGTTGTTTACGTAGTCCATAAATTTCGTTTACTGACTTTCCTCCCAAATTTCCCTTCCCCATTGAACTCCTGCAAAGTTCCTCTTTCCTGTGTACCCCCCTTTGAAAGTTTGATTTTTCCCCCTTTCCCCTTTCCTACTCCTGTTACTATGTGTGTGTTTTTACTCACCTAGTTGTGGTTGGGCCCAAGGGGCCCCCCCCGGGAGGGTCTTTTAGGTTTTTTTTGGTTCCCCCCCTTTTTCCCCCCAAACTTTCCCTTTGACCACTCTGTGATTTTAAAGAAATACTTCCTAACATCCCTGTGATTCATCTGAGTCTTCAACTTCCAACTGTGTCCCCTTGTTGCTGTGTCCCATTTTTTGGAACATTCTGTCTCTGCCCAACCTTGTCAATTCCCCCAGTATTTTATATGTCGTTATAATGTCCCCCTATCCCTTGTCCTCCAGTGTCAAGGTCGTTTTCCCTTTTTAACCTCCCCCTCGTAGGACATCCCCCTTTAGCCCCGGGGAATTAGTCTTGTTGAAAAATTTTGCACTTTCTCAGCTTTTTTACGTGCTTGGCTGGGGGGTTCCAAACTGGTGCTGCACACTCCAATTTTGGGCCTAACGTACAGTGTACAGGGTCCTGAACGATTCTTTATTAAGATGTCGGAAAGTATTCTTGGGTTTTTGGGGGCCCCCCGTATGCTGCAGCAGTTTTTTTGGTTGATGTGGCCTAAAGGAGATGTCCTGGTGTTATACTACCCCAAGATTTTTTTCCTTGATTGAGGTTTGTAGTCTCGGGCCCCCCAGACTGTACTTTTTGTCTGCAGCCTTCTTTCCCCTTTTCCCCCCCTTTTCATGACTTTGCATTTGGTGGGGGGGAACCCAGGAGCCAATTGCGGGACCAGGCTTTGCACCCCGTCCAGATCCATTTGTAGTTCTGCCGGGGTCCTCGCCCAAATTGAATTCTTCTCATCAACTTCCCATCTCTGCAAACAAGAAATTTCGGAGGTTTTTCCCTTCCGTCAGGAAAAAAAAAAAAACCGGTCCTAGGACTGACCCCTGTGGAACCCCATCGTCACAGGCCCCCACTCTGACACCTCACCACGAACCAATTTTTCGTTTCCTGACAGGTATTCCCTGTTTCCATTGGAGTCCCTTTTGTTTCCCTGTTTGGTCCTCCAGTTTTTGCACAAATCTCTTGTGGGAAAACTGTCAAACCCCTTTTCTTACAGTCCAAGAAAATGCAATCTACCCACCCCTCTCTCTTGTCTTATTGCTGTCACCCTGTCATAGAACCCGTGGTTTGTGACACAGGTTTTCCCCGTCCCTGAAACCGTTTTGGGCCGGTCGTTGATAAGTCATTCCTTTCTAGGTTTTCCCCTTCCTTTTTGATAATCTTCTCCATGACTTTGATTCTATAATGTCAGTGACACTGGTCTGTATTTTTGGTGCTTCATGTCTGTCCCCTTTTTTTTAAAATTGGGACTACTTTTGCTTTTTTTCCATTAAAAGGTAGTTGCCCTTTTTTGGATAGATGTGTTGAATATTGTTGTTAGGGTACATGGGGCCCCTTTTTAGTTTCCTTCTCTCAGGCCCCATGGAAAATGTGATCCGGCCCCACCCCTTTTTGAGGTATCTACCCTACTCAGAGCCCCCTTCATTTTTTCCCCGGGGTTGCATTTTATTGTGTCCAACATTTGGGGGTTGTTTTACCCCCCTTTTTCGGGCCCCTTCTGGGTTCCCTTTTTGAATCTCATGTTGAGTTCGTCACACACTTCGCGGTCTTTTCCCTTGGGATTCCTCCTTCCTTTCTTTAGCCTGATCCCCTTTGGTTTTTGACTGTTGTTTTTCCCCCTGAGGGACTGTACAACACCCGGGGGTCGATTTTTTTGCTATGTCATTCTCGTACTGTCGTTGGGCCCCTTCTTCCCCGGTATATTCATTCCTGGCTCTACGACTGCTCTCCTTATTTTCCTGGGTCCTTTTTTTTTTAATACTTCTTCCATTCCCTAGCACACTTGGTTTTGGCCTCCTGCACCTTTGGGTAAACCCACGGCTCTTTCCTGGTTTTTTCATTGTTTCTGTTACCCTTGGGTACAAACCTTCCTCGGTTTCCCTTCTTTATTTTGTCACATTTTCCCATATCTCGTTTACTGTTTTCCCTTTTCCCAGCCTCTGTCCCACTAAACCCCCTTTTTAAAGGAAGTTCTTCAGCCGAAATTCCCCTTTATGTAGTTTGGCTTCATTTTCCCGGCCCTTTTGTTTTCCCCCACTTGTAACTCTACTGTGTAATCGAAGGGTTAAAACCATATGATCACCGGGCCCCCCCAAAGGGGCTTTCAAAGTGATGTCCTTAATATTGCCAAAATACTCAAGGTGAATTTTTTAGGTCCAGTCTCCTGGTTCATCCTCTCCTTCTCTCTGGTAGTTTCCCCTTTCGTGTTGGTACATGAAGTTTTCCAGTACCCCTTCCCTCATCCTTTGTCCCCCACCTTTTTTGGCCCCCATGTGGCTCCAAGTTCTCCCCCAAACGATTTCCTTTTTGGGTTTAAGTACCCATGAAGTGCTTTGGGCCCCCTTCCTGGCCCTTCCCCCGCCAGTGTGTCAACCACGCTCTATTACTCTCATCATACCCTGCCTTGGCCTCCTGCCGTTCTGTGGTGGGTTTTACATCACTCAATTTCCACCTTGGGGACCTTTCCAGAATGAAGCTTCCCCCTGTCTCCTTCCAGCTCATCAAAATCCCATAGGTTTTTTATCAGGGGAGGGCCCCTCCCTCCCCCTGTCTTTCCTCAGGATTGATATCCCATTGAAAAAATGGCATCTGTTTTCTACCTGTGAGCTTGGTTTTTGTGAGAGTTTTAGTCCGGTGATGCCTCTGATTTTTTCGGGCCATCCTCCCACCCCCTTTTTTGTTATTCCATCAGCGTTGGGGACCATGCCTTTAATTTTCCCCCAACACCGTCTTTGGGGGGGCTGTGAGGGTGGGGACCTGGCGGGTTTTACTTTTTTGGGGGGATTTTCTTTTTAGGGGGGGGGAGGGGGGTTTTTTTGGGTGGGGGCTGTTTTAGTGTGGGTTGTTTTTTGGTTTTGTGTTGGGAATAGTTTTTTGTTTGGTTTGGTTTTGTTTTGGGGGATGGTTTTTTTTTTGTTTTTTTGTTGCCCCTTGCTCTTGTTGGTTTCCCGCACCCTTTTTCTCTGGTTTTTTTCCCCCTTTACTTTTAAAATTTTGTTTTTTTTTGTTTTTTTCTTTTACCCCCCCAATTGTGGCGCCAAGGGTCAAAACCCCAGCTTTTTCCTTTTTGGCCCTTTTGTGTGTGTGTATGTGTGTGTGAGTGTGTACTCACCTATATGTACTCACCCCCCATGTGGTTTAAGGGGTAGAGCCATAGCTTCCCGGCACCGGCTCTTCACTGGTCGATACTAATTCACTCTCTCCCTGCTCCATAAGTTTTTTTATACCCCTTCTTAAAGCTTGTATGGAACTTGCTTCCCCCCCACTTTACTCTCCAGATTATTCCCCCTTCCTGACAACTCTAAAGCTAAAGAAATACTTCCCAACATCCCTATGACTCATCCCGGGTTTTCAGCTTCCAAATTTTGGGCCCCCTTTTTCCTCTATCCCTCTCTGAAACATTCGAGACCTGTCCACCTTGTTAATTCCTCTCAGTATTTTATACGTTGTTATTGTTTTTCCCCGTCCCTCCTATCCTTTTTAGGGATCAGGGTTTAGTTCCCTTAACCTCTCCCCCATAAGAAAATTTCTCAGTTCCGGGACTAAAAGTATTCAAATTTTTTTCACTTTCCCAATTGTGACGTTTTGGGTTTGGTGAGGTTCCATACTGGTGGCATACCCATTTTAGGGCCTGACGTACATGAAAAAATGTCGTGAACCGGGGCCCCCTTACCAGATGTCTAAATGCTAATCTCAGGTTTGCCAATCGCCCATATGCTGCAGCAGTTATTTGATTGATTTTGCCTTAGAGACATGTTCGTTATAATGCTTACCCCAAGATTCCCTTTTTTTAATGACTTTGCAGCCTTTTTTTTTCCCAACCTGTAGCCGCCCGGGGCTTCTGTTTCCTTCCCCAATCTTTCATGACCTTACACTTACTGGGGTTAAACTCCCGGAACCATTTGTTTGACCAGACTTGTGGTCGGGCCAGGGTTCCCCCTTTCAACCCTTAAAATGATCCTCGTCCGCTTGTATTCTCTCATCATTTTTCCCCTCATCAGCGAACAGTGAACTTGAATCTATTCCCTTTCCCTCATGTCATTCACATATATAAAAAAAAAAGGCCCCGGGCCAGGGCTGACCCTTGTGGAACCCCACTGACACATGCGCCCACTCTGACACTTCCATCGCGTACCAACACTCGTTGTTTCCCCTTTCCCGTTTGGGGATTTCTTTTGATCCCCGGGAGGGATTTTTCCCCCTTATTCCTGCCTGCTCCTCTAATTTTTTTCACCAGTTCCCTTTTGTGGGACTGTGTCAAAAACCTTCTTCAGTCCAAAAAAATGAATCTACCCCCCCTCCCCCTCCTGTCTTATTTTTGTTACCTTATCGTAGAACTCAAGTAGATTTGTGGCACAGGATTTCCCCTCTCTGAAGCCCCTGCTGATTGTCATGTATGAGCAAAATTTTCAATATGTTCCACCACTCTTCTCCTGATGATCTTTTCCATACTATACAAGTCAGAGACACTGGTCGATAGTTTAACGCTTCATGTCTGTCTCCTTTCTTAAAAAAATTTGGGAAATAAATTTGTTTCTTCCAAGCCTCAGGCAATTGTCCAGTTTGATGATTTACTGAAGATTGGGGTGCTAGCGGCACACAGTTCCCCTTTCTCCCCAGTATCCAAGGAAATATGTTATCTGGGCCCACCGCCTTGAGGTATCTAGTTAACCAGCAGTTTCCCCTCACCTCTAACCCTTTTTTGTGTATTGTGTCCAGCACCTGCTGGTGCACCCACCTCCAAAGATTTTCTGGAAACATCCCTGTCTCTACCGGGGAAATACTTAAATCTTGTTTTAATTCACCCCATACCCCTTTCCCGGTCATTTTTTGTGAGCTCCCCTTCCCTTTTTTCCCCAGCATGATTACCTGGTCCTTGACTATTGTTTTTTCCTAATGTGACGTATAACAACTTTGGTTCAGATTTGGCTTTTTATGCTATGTCGTTTCGTATTGCCTCTGGGTTTTCTCTCCTTATCCCAGCATATTCATTTCTGGTTCTTCTGCTCAACTCCCTTTTTTTCTTGGTCCTTTGCCTTTTTATACCTTTTCCATGCTCTAGCACACTTGGCTTTACCCCCTTTTCACCAGTTAAAACCCTGGGCTCACTCTGGTCTTACTATTTTTCTGTTACCCTTTGGTATGAACTTCTCCTCTGCCTCCCCCCTTAGTGGTCATTGTTCCCTCATTTCATTTTTCTGTCTTTCCCTCTGTTTTTTTTTCCCACTGACTTTATGCAGGAAACCCCTTCCCCATTTCCCATGTAGTCCCCTTTTTTTTTGGGTTTCTAAGCCCCCCTGTTTCATTCTCCCTTTGTAACTCTAAAGGTATTCAAAACTCAGGGCATCATGACAAATAACCCAAGGGTCTTTCGGGGGATATCCCCCCCCGTCTAAACTTTCAAGGTGAATATGGGTCCAGCCTCACTGCAAAATCCCTCTCCTCTCTCTGGTTGTATTTCCTTTAAAAGTTGGTGCAGAAGTTCTCCAATACAGTTCCAACATCTTTGCCCTCCATGTTTCTGGGGGCCCCCCTGTGGCCCCTAGGTTTTCCCAGTCAAATTTTTAAGGGTTAAAAACCCCCCCAAAATAATTTTTTCCTACCCATTAAACCCTTTTTTCCACTTCCCGCTTTTTGTATCCACCATTGCCCCTTTTTGCCCTCATACTCTTTTTCTTGCCCCCCTGCTGTTCAGTGGTGGGTTATACAACACCATCACCACCTTTGGGCCCCCAGTCTGAAGTGTTCCAACAATGAAGTTTTGTTTCCTTCTGTCCATTCCTCCACTTCCCAAAACTCCAAATGGTTTTTTTATGAGGAGGCTTTCTCCTCCCCGTTTTTCCCTCTGCATTGGTGTACCATACCCCCTTTGCCCCTTTTCCTTTGGGAGTGGGGAGGAAGGTGCATGCTGGGGAGGGGGGGGCAGGGAAATTATGGGAAAATGCTGTGATTGTGAAATTAGTGCTTAGGGGGTGGAAAGGGTATTTATGTGGTTTGTTTTGGGTTTTTGTGTTTGGGTTTATATGGGGGTGACAGGGGGGTTGGGGGTTTTTAAAAAAATGTGTGCTTGATGTTTTTCCAGAGGCTGTTCTTTCATGTCCGGGGTTTTCCTGTTCCCGGGGTTTCTTTCCTTCCAATGGTTTTGTCTTACTCTCACTTTCAGTTGTTCCCTTTCTTTTTGTGTTTTGTCTCGATTGAGGCACTTGTTGATATTCCTGAGATTTTAACATTTGGTTTTTTTTTGTAGTATCCCCCGTTTCCCTTTCCAATTTCCCTCTTGAATGTCAATTTATTGGTCGATTTTTTTTTCCCGAATACCCCCCAAGTCTGTGAAAAATTTTTTACCTGAGATATGTTTTTTCCTTTTCCTGTTATTGCAAAAAATGCTCTTAATCTCTGTTTCCTCCCAATCTTTCTTTTTATCATAGGTCTTCCCTTCCCGCCTCCGAAGCCCCTGAATAATTATTGACCCCCCCTCTCTTCTTAAGAACATAAGAAAAAAAAAAGGGAAAACTGCAGCAGGCCCCACTTTACCCATGCGAGGCAGGGCCCCTCACTCCCGGAGATTTACTACCTGGGGTTAATCCTCTTTAGGTAAACTCCAGGTGTGGTCACTTCCACTTAAAAGGGGCCCCGGAATAAGACCTATAGCACAAACTAGTCAGGTCCAACTCACACCCACCCACACCCACTCATGTATTTATCCAACCTATTTTAAAACACACAACGTCTTTGCTTTTATGACGGTACTGGGGTTTGGGTTTCCCCTCCCTCCACAACTCTATTACCAAAACCCGTTTTCCTATATCCTTCCTGAATCTGAACTTTTTAACTTGAAACCATTGCTGCGGGTCCTGTCTTGGTTTGGGTATTTTCAGCACGCTATTTACATCCCCTTTTTATATTCCTGTTTTCCATTTATACAACCCCAATCATATCCCCCTAATTCTACGCCCTTTTTAGAGAGTGTAGATTCAAGGCCCCCCGTCTATCCTCATAGGGGAAAATTTCTTTAACATGGGATCAACTTTGTCATTCCCCCCCTGTAGTTTTCCAGTGGGTTTATATCCCTTCTGTAATACGGTGACCAGAACTGTGCAGATAATCTAAATGAGGCCTAACCAAGGATAAATAGAGTTGGGAAAAAACCAAATGAGGACTTCTATTATTTATACTTCTTTATATGAAGCCAAGGATTTGTTAGCTTTATTGCGAAACTTTTTCACTTTTGTCTTGGTTTTAGATTACTGCTAACCAAAACTCCTAAATCCTTTTTGCAATCACTAGTATTAAGATCTACATTATTCAGTTTATATGTAGCATGGTTATTGTCCTGCCCCCCATTTAGAACCCTTTGTCTACATTAAACTGCATCTGCCATTTTTCCGACCACTTCATTAGTCATTCAAATCAACCTGGAGTGCTCTAAGTCCTCATTAGAATGAATTAAAGGGTTTTTTTGGTGTCACAAAATTTGCTTATGCTGCTATTTATTCCCCCATCTATGTCGTTTATGTAAATTGTTAAAAAAAGGGGCCCAAAAATGGGTCCCCGTGGGCTGGGTTGAGACGTGCCCCCCCCTTTTGATTTCTCCCCATTTTTTGCAAAAACCCTGCCGCCTATTTGTCAACCATGCCCCTACCCAGGAAAAATTTTCCCCCTATTCCGGGGTGCCTTAAATTTCTCAATAGCCCCTGATGTGGAAATCTATCGAAAGTTTACAAAATCCAAAAACAATATCATATTCATTACCCCAAACTACCCTCAAACACCTTAGAAAAAGTTAGAAAATTAAGACAGGAACGCCCCTTAGTAAAACCGTGTTGAGAGTCATTTAATTTATGCCTTTTAAACACGGCCCCCGAAAATTTTAAATTTAAAAATTCAAAGGTTTTAAAGGGAAGGGAATTGTCACCTGCCTTTAAATTGGTATTACATTTGCCATTTTTTCCCCTTGTTTGGCACTATTCCCGTTTGTAGGAATATTGAAAAGGTTTCCCAAAAGGGTTTTCTAAGTTCCTCTTTTCATTCCTTTAAAACCCTTTCAAAAAAGTTCATCAGGGCCTGGGGATTTTTTAGGGGTTTTTAAATTTTTTTATTTGTCTGAAGGGCCATGTCCTAGTTACCCCAATCGACACAGTTTATTATCTTCCTGTTCTACATAATTTATTATTTTTTTAAATTTTGCTAGTATTTTTCCTTGGGGTAAAAAATGAGAGGGGAAAAAAAATATTGAAAATTTTCCCCATATCCTTATCACTGTAGTTATCTGGCCTGAGTTACTCTTAATGGGCCATCTTTTCCCTAATCTTTTCTTTGTATACCTGAAAGAACCCTTTTTTTTTCCCCCAAACCCTTTGCCTCATAATCCCTTTTTTCTTTTTTATTCCTTTTTTTTTTTTCCTTTAACTTAAAATATTGATTTTTATTGCCCATTTCCCCTTTTTTTTATACCCTTATGTGCCTTTTTTTGACCAATGAGGTGTTTTAATCTATTGTTCATCCATTTAGGATATTTTTTTAATCTAATTTCCACTGGAACAAAAAAGCGGGCAAAAAGAACTACGTCTGGGAAAAAGTCATATTGGCAAAAAAAACCACCTACCTGACCCATTGTCAATCATCCCAATTTAGCCCACCTAGGTAATTTCAGCCCATGAAGTTTTGGCCAAACGAAAGTCTGGAACAGAGACTTGATTGCAGTTATTTGGGTAATTTCCCTGATATATTGAAACTAAGTGATTTGGATCGCTTTCCCAAGCCTTTACAACCCCAAGATTATTAATTAGTGATTCTTTGTTGGCAAGAACCAAACAAGCAAGTTTCTACCTCTAGTTGGTTCTGTCACAAACTGTTTTAAAAAAAATCCTTAACTGTATCAAGAAAGTCACTAGACTCAAGATTTCCTGTCACATTGTTCCAATCAATTTGTCCAAAGTTAAAATCCCCATTAACAAAACATTTTCATATCTAGACGCCTTATGAATTTCTCCCATTTTTAGCTTACTGCTTCCCCATCCAGGCTTGGGGGCCTGTAAATCACAACCCCCAAAAAAATTTTTCACACCCCCCCCAGAAAAAAATAAAAACGATTCTGTGTCCAAAGTTTCCCAATCTTTTATTTTTGTCTAACACAAAATTTAAAATTTTCCCCTGACATACATCGCCACCCACCACCCTTCCTGTTGACCCTATCAGGTGGAATAGTTTATAACCCCGTATGTTGCACTCGGGAAAGGGATTTCTCTATCTTTCAGGTTGAACCAGGCCCTGTTATAGCAATAATATCTATATTACCTTACTTGAAGTAATCTTAGCTCATCTATCTTATTTCTTAAACTCCTACTATTTGTATAGTGTTTAAAGGGGGTTTGTCACTCGTTGCCCTCACTATCTCCTTTGTTTGTTGATCAATTCTTTGTTTACTAAACTTTATTTTTTAACATTGTCTTTTAAAATATCCCCGAGGTATCCTGGCCCCGTTTTCCCAAACCCCAATACTACAGCCTGTGGTTTTTTCCCGCAAACACCCATACCTCTATAATCTATCAGTTTAAAGTTCTAGACAAGTTCCAATGACCCCCCCAATCGAATTCAAGAACTCTAAACCCCCAAAAGATGAAACCCCATCCCTTGCATACATATCACGTTTGAAAAGAATTTGTCCCCGTTATCAATGAATGGGAAATTTCAAGTTCCTTTCAGTACCTGTCTAGCCAACAATTTTACCAATTGCCCTAGACATCCATTCATTGCCCACTTTTAGGCAAAAAAGCTACATATGATTGGGATCCCTCCCCTTTGACCTGACTACTTTTTTTTTTCTCTCAGTATCTCTGGATCTGATTTAAGCATCTCCTTTGTTGTTTCCTTATCATTTTTTTTTTGGAACCTAATGACCTGATAGATTTCTCGATTTCCCAGCTCCCCCCCTCCTTCAGTCCCCTCCTGCCTCTGATGTTCCCATTTCAGTCACCTTATCCTTTGGCCTCACTTTATATCTTGCTTCAGCACATCCATTTCTTCCCTCAGTCTTTGTATCTTTGCCTCAGCTACTACGGGTCGTGTTTTCCACCTTTTGTTCTGCAGATATCTTCTAACATGTTTTTGAAGTCTTTTAAACCCTTTTTTCCCATTCTTTTCCTTTTTTTCATGAGCCGTTCTACCCATTTTTCCCCAGACAACCACCCCGTTCCCTTGCCTTACGTCCCCCCTTTGAGATCCCTTTTTTTTCCTGTTAGATGTCTAGCCCTTCAGTTTTGTGTAAAAATGGGTGTGTGGTGGGGGGGAGGGATTTATGATCTAATGTGTTAGGTTAGGTTTGTCTAAATAGTGTATATGTCAGAAATCACTTAGTTGTACTCACCTAGTTGTGGTTTCAGGGCGATCATAGCCCTGCCCCGCCTTTTTTCACTGGCCCATTGGGGCACTCTCCCTTCGTATGAGCCTTATCTCCTCTTCTTGTATGAATGGATCCTGCCTCCACTACATCATTCCCCAAAATATTCCCTTTTTCCCGACCACTCTGTGACTGAAGAAATACTCCTAACATCCCCGTGATTCATCTGAGTCTTCAACTTCAGCTTGCCCCTTTTTTGTTGTGTCCCATTCTGGGAAAATTCTGTCTCTGTCCACCTTTAATTCCCTTTAGTATTTTATGTCTTATCATGTCCCCTTTCTCTCCCCTGTCCTCCAGTGTCGTCAGGCGATTTTTAACTCTCCCCCTTGGGAAAACCCTTAGCTCCGGGATAGTCGTGTTTTCAAACTTTTGGTTTTTTTTATGTGTTGCTAGGGATGGGTTCCAAACTGGTGCTGCGTACCCAGAATGGGCCTAACGTACACAGTGTCAGGGGTTCTGAAACGATTCCTTATTAAGATGTCGAAATGCTGTTCTTAGGTTTTCTAGGCGCCCGGATGCTGCAGCAGTTATTTTGTTTATGTATGCCTCAGTGTGAGTGTATGAGTGTGTTTGTGTGTGTGTGTGTGTGTGTGTGTGTGTGTGTGTGTGTGTGGGGGGGCATGCGCGTCTCAGTCTTTAAAAAAAGAGGAGGGGTCTTTTTTTGGACCACGCTATTTTTGAAGATTATAGAAACATTTCACACCCTTTTCCCCACAAAATATACTAATTTTTTTAATACTTATTGGGAACAGTGTGTTAGTGTTTTGGTGCACGTTTACTAGCTTGTCATTCTTTGAGAACAAAGGGAGGGGGGCCCCTAGGCTACACAACTCTTTTGAAGATTTGAAATCACTTACTAAATATTGTCAAGGTTTTTCCCATCTATCTGCTGGCACTAAAAGTTAGGTAGAGAGTGATGGTATAGCCAAAAACCAGCAGGGCGAGACACTCACACTTTAGACACCAACCAAAAAATTTCTGCCACACATAGACAAGTGACGTCGTCTGCACAACAATGGCGGCTCCTTTGGGGGCTGCTAAGGGTCTTCACTTTGTAACTCCCTCCCTAGATTTTATCATGCATAAAAACTTTGGGATTCACCTTTTTTCCCTTTTGTATTATGGTCATAACAAATCTGATGATACTTTAAATGTAGTCACAAAAACCAAGTGACTTTATTACTACACCCGCTATAACCAACCAGATATTTGATTTATTTGTATTTAAGGTCCCAACCCTTGACCCTTTTTGGGATTGTTTTGATTATTTGTGTCAACACTGTCGCCGGCACTGACCAGCTGATTCACCCTCACTCACACACCTTCCAGTAAAATCACCAGCATTCAAATTTAAATGATAAAATTCTTGATGTTATCACATTATTCACACTCTAGAAAGCTGTTACACTTTTTTGTAGGTATGTTCCCCGATTCAATCACGTACTATGACCGCTAAAAAAACGTAGGAAAACCTGCTAGACGCTAAATCCCGGGACCACTATTAACCATACTCCCTTCCACGTGTTTTAATCACCTAATTGTACTCACCTAATTGTACTCACCAAATTGTGGTTGCATGGGTCGAGACTCAGCTCCTGGCCCCGCCTCCTCCACTGCCCGGGCTACGGGGTCTCATCTCTCCCTGCTCCATGAGCTTTATCATACCTTGTTTTAAAAACTATGTAGGGTTTCCCTGCCTCCACTATATCGTTCGCTAAACTATTCCACATCCTAACTACTCTATGGCTGAAGAATTGCTTGCTAACATCCCTCTGACTCATCTGAGTCTTCAGCTTCCAGTTGTGTCCCCTTGTTTCTGTGTTTCCCTCTGGAACATCTTGTCACTATGTATGTAATGTTGTGTGTTTTACTCACCTAATTGTACTCCCCCTTAATTGTGGTTGCAGGGGTCGAGACTAGCTCCTGGCCCCGCCTCTTCGCTGTCTGCTATTGGGTCTCTGCTCCCCCTGCTCCATGAGTTTTATCATCCCTTTGTTTTAAAAACTATGTATGGTTCCTGCCTCCACTATATCTTTATCAATCCTTTCCCATTTCCCTTTGACTACTCTGTGGCTGAAGAAATGTTTCCTAACACCCCTTTTGACTCATCTGAGCCTTCAGCTTCCAGTTGTGCCCCCTTTTTGTTTCTGTGTTCCCCCCTCTGAAACAACCTGTCACTATCTACCTTGTAAATTTCCCCCGCAGTATGTTGTATGTCGTTATTAATGTCTCCTCTGACCCTTTTTTTTCCTCTAGTGTTGTTAGTCCTTTTTCCCCCAGCCTTTCTTCATAAAAAGACCCCCTGAGTTGTGGAACTAACCTTGTGGGAAAAACCTTGCACTTTCTCTAGCTTTACTTTGCTTGACCAGGTGGGTTCCAGACGGGGCCCCGATACTCTAGTATGGGCCTGACGTATACGGTATACAGTGTCTTGAACGTTTCCTTTGTTAAGGTAACGGAACGCTAATCTTAATTTTGCCATTTGCCCATATGCTGCCGCGGTTATCTGGTTGATGTGTGTTTCCCGGAGACGTGCTTGGTGTTATACTCCCCCCGGTCTTTCCCTTTTTGAGGTTTGTAGCCTTTGTCCACCTAGCCTGTACTCTGTCACGGTCTTCTTTGCCCTTCTCCGATCTTCATGATTTTGCATTTGGTGGGGTTAAATTGAGAAGCCAGTTGCTAGACCAGATGTCAAGTTTGGGTCCAGGTCACTTTGAAGTCCTGCTTGGTCTTCATCCGATGTGATTCTCCTCAAATTTCACATCATCTGCGAAAAGAGACACTTCTGAGTCTATCCCATCCGTCATGTCATTCACATATAGCAAGAATAGCACTGGTCCTAGGACGGGACCCCGCGGTACACCGCTCGCACAGGCGCCCACTGTGATACCTCATCACGCACCATGACCCGTTGTTGCCCCCCTGTGAGGTATTCCCGATCCATTCCAGTGCCCTTCCTGTTATAAAAGCTTGGTCTTCCATTTTTTTTACTAACCCATGTGAGGAACTGTGTAAAAGGGCCCTTTCCGCAGTCCAAGAAAATGCAGTCAACCCACCCTTTTTCTCTCTTGCCTTACCTCTGTTACTTTATCATAGAACCCCAGGAGGTTTGTTACACAGGATTTCCCTTTTCCCCTAAAAACCGTGCTGTCTGGCGTTGATTAACCTTTTGCTCCAGATGCTCCACCATTTTTTTTCTGATGATTTTCCCAAGACTTTGCACACTATACACGTAAGTGACACCGGTCTGTAGTTTAGTGCCTTTTTTCTGTCCCCCTTTTTTAAAGATGGGGACTACTTTGGGCCCTTTTTTCCATATCTCAGGTAGCTGCCCAGTTTAAAGGGGGATGTGTTGAAAATTTTGGTAAGTGGCACACTAGAACCTCAGCTCCTTCCCGAAGGACCCATGGTGAGATATTGTCCGGGCCCATTGCCTTTGAGGGGGATCAAGGTCACTGAGTAACTGCTTACCTCCCCCCAGATTTTTGTATTCCCCCCAGCAATCGATTTCATCCCTTTTTTTGGTGATGCACCCCGTCCTGTCTACCCAACTGCCTCCCCCTTTCCCCCACTGTGAATACTTCCCTAAACCTCGAGTTGAGCTCCTCACATACCTCTTGATCATTACTTGTGAGTTCCCCCTCTTCCCCCCTCAGCCTTATCACCTGATCCTTTACTGTTGTCTTCCCTTTTGATGTGGGTGTACATCAGTTTCCAAACTTTACTTTTGATGCTATGTCGTTTTCGAATTGTTTCTGGGGCCCCCTCCGTACCTGTGCATACCCGTTTCTAGCTCTTCGACTAATCTCCTTGTTTGCTTGGGTTCTTTTTCCTTCGTACCTTTTTCCCTTCTCGGGACTCTGAGTCTTTTTCCCCCCTACATCTTTTTGGGGAAACCAGGGGCTCTTTTTTTGTCTTCCCATTTATTCTTTTTCCTTTTGGGGATAAACCGCCCCCTGCCTCCTTTCACTTTGTCGCACTATTCCATCATTTCATTTACTGACTGTCCTTCCATTTCCCTTTCCCACAGAATCTCCTGCAGGAAATTCCCCATACCGGTAGTCCCCTTTTATAGTCTGGTATGTCTCTTTCAGCACCATTTTCCCCCTCCACCTGTAGCTCTACTATGTACTCAAAGCTCAGCACCATATGGTCACTGGCTCCCAGGGGGCTCTCGGTGTTATGTGTCCTCGATATTTGAGCTATTCAGGGTGAATACAAGGTCCAGCCTTGCTGGTTCGTTTCCCCTCCTCTATCTCTGGCTGTCCCTGACATGTTGGGCATCAGGGGTTTTTCCCGTACCACGTCCATCATCTTGGCTTCCAAGTTTCTGACCCCACGTGGTTTTGGTTCTCCCAGTCGATCTCTTTTTTTGGTTGAAATCGCCCATGACCAGTAACTTCGCCTGCTCATGTGCGCTTTTCTTTCCACCCGCCAAGGTGTCCACCATTGCTCTGTTGTTCTCGTCATATTCCTCTCCTGGCCTCCTGCAGTTTTTGGGGGGGACATCACTGCAATGACTATCTTGTGCTCCCCCGACTGGAAAGGTACCTACTATAAAATCCCTTTTTTCTCCCCACCTCCATTCCTGCCATTTCCCCAAATCTCCAATGATTCCTTACGAGCAGTGGACCCCTCCTCCCCCCCCGCTCCCTTTTTATCTTTCCTCAGGACTGATATCCTTTTGGGGGAAAATTGATCTGATATTGCCTCATTTAGTTTAGTTTCTTGGGCTGCAGATGTCTGGGGACATTTTCCCATTCTTTCATTCCACTCTTCATACTTATTTGTGATTCCATCTGCATTTGTGTTTTCAAACCTTCAGCCTCGTTTCCAATACTGTGGCCCTAGGGGGGTCTTGGCTGGATGGGGGGTGTTTGCAGGGTTCCCATGGAGGGTTGTTGCATGGGGGGGGGGGTTGTATGGTTGGGGGGGTGGTCTGATTGGGTGGGGTTTGTGATGGGGTGGGGTAGGGGTGATGATGGGTTTTGGGGTTTCTGGGGTGGGGACAGGGGACATGATGTGTGTTGGGGTGTTAAAAATATATGGTTTCCGTTGGGTTGTTGGTTTTAGGCCCCCCGTGAGTGCTTCCGGGGGGTGGTTGTGTGTGTATTTTGTGTGTGTGTGTTAGTTAAATTTTGTCCTAGGCACATGTCGATTAGACACTTTGGCCTTTTTTGGGGTTTTTAACGAAACACTTCGAAATGTTTTTGCCCTGCCGGGGAAATTTAACCCGGGCCCCCCGTGCGTGAAGCAAGAGCCTTTGCCACCATGCCATCGGGGCGGGGGTGTGTGTGTGTGTGTGTGTGTGTGTGTGTGTGTGTGTGTGTGTGCGTGTTAGTGTGTATTTTTTTTTTATATTTATCGGAGTAGATCCTTGTCATGTATGTAAATATATCCTATGTAGATTCTGTAGTGTTTTCAAAAGTTTAATTTTGAAAATCTAATGATTAAAAGATGACTTACCTCGTAATATTATGTAATGTCTTACTTGTAATAACATAAATATTTATATACCTTTTGCGTCTTAGAAGAGAATGTATTATAGGTTTGTAATGATACAATGTTTGTGTAAGCAGAGGTAGGAGTAATAAATTTTTGATGTTTCCCCCCTTCATCAAGGAATCAGGCAAGAGTTCCCAATTTTACCTAGAAGAGTGGTAGAGTTCCCCCCCTTTACCTATGAAGAGAGGTAGACTTCCCACTTTGGGCTAAGAAAGAGTGGGAGAGTGGGAAATCTCCCACTTCGCCTACGAAAAAATGGTAGAGTTCCCACTTCACCTACGAAGGGGAGAGCCTTCTCACCTCACAACTCATAGGA